>UELX01000764.1:0-62038 GCA_900480035.1 Eupelmus urozonus
CTCTCTCTCTCTCTCTCTCTCTCTCTCTCTCTCTCTCTCTCTCTCTCTCTCTCTCTCTCTCTCTCTCTCATTCTCTCTCCCTGCTCTCTTTCTGCTTGTCCGTGTGCGCGCGCAGAGAGTACATGTATAGACGGTGTCTGTGTGTATTTGCTATTGTTCGATTATTTTGGATGAGTTTTGGCGCGACGCTTTTCGCGCGCGCACTTGTGTGTATCGATTGTTGTTTTCCCGTTGTTCGAGACGCCCGCCAACCCGCCCGCGCCGTTGCTTTGTCATGAAAGCGGCTATATGCGATTGATTTTCATTGGCCCAATCGCTGACTTTGTTGCGTTAATTTTCGCGGCTTCTGAAACTTTCTTTCCTACGGGGGCAATTTGGAAATCTAAAATCCTACTTTTCACTTTGATTTCTTGAATTTTTTTTGGAAATTTTGGAGAATTTGTTTATTGATTAATAATCTGTTATGTAATTTGGTGTCTTGATTTGCTGTTGCTGGTTTTGGTAAATGATTAAATTACATTGTATATTAAATTATCTTTAAATAATATTTACCTTGCCGAGTATATGATAAATGAGGCAATTACATTCGCACATTTATTTTGCGCTCTGACAGATGAAAAATTATTACTACTTTGTAATTATTATGTACCTATATGTCGAAATGCATACATGGGAGAACGCGCAACAAATTGTGATTCCTTATAATTGAAAATGTATCATGATATGAAAGTTTCTACCTTACCGACATTTCACTAAATCTACTTTATCTAACTGTCTAAAGGACTTCTAATATTCACATTTCAAAACAAACGTTATCTTTGTATCTTGTCTTTCATTATTTGTATAATACTTAAACTTAGTTATTTTAATAAATTTGTTCGAAACTTTGAAAACAAATTTTGGATTGAAATTTGAATATTTATAGCATATTGAACTACCGCAGTACTTCCTTGTTACTAAAATATTTCATGCATTAGTTTATTATTTCATGTAACCAAGCTACTAACGTGACATCAAATAAAAATTAAACTTTCTAATCATAAGAAGTGTAAGTCATAAATATTGAAATTCTTTCTATATGAATAATAATTCATAAGCTTATGGCACATAGACACTTTATATTTATTTCCAGCAATAACCAACTTTTAATTGATAATTGGATATTTTTATCTAGATTATTTTAGATTTTTCGTCTAATACAAGATCTTCCGGTTTATTTATAGAACTATGCCTATTTTCATAAAACATTTAAGGAGTAAAAGGTCTGCGTTTGCTTTCTCTTGTACTGACACCAAGTTAACTGTTATGAAATTTGACGTCGTTCACTTCAAACTTGTTGCTGCGTTTGGAAAATTTCAACTTCGTAAAAGTCACATTGCTTTCATCTGCCGATGTCTCAACCATAAAAAAAGGTATATTGATGTAACCATAATATTTTTCCAAATCTTTATAATATACAAAAGTTTATAATCAGTTACGTATACTGTACCTTAAAATTTCGATTTGTTATTAACTTGTATTTTATTAAGTGGACTACACCTATTTATTATTATTATTTTAAATATTTCAATAATAATTCTGAATAAATATGAGACTTTATCGATCATTTCAAATACTATATCAAATAATGTATTAACCATGCATTATAAACAATATTTTTAGCCAAAGTTGTGAACTTTTCAAGTATATTTTACGAAATTTACTATTTTATTTACAATATTTTTCTATATTTTCATAAATACTATCATTTTATTCGAAAAAAAAACTTTGTCACATCTCAAAAACTTAAGAAAAAAATATTCTGAAATGTTTTATAGTTGCAAAGATTGTTATTTAATAAATCATCGTATTCTTTACTATTTAAAAATAGTGCGTGTGATGTTTTTTTCTGTATAGGGAAAATATAGGTATATGAACAATTGAGCTTACATCTCGATGGAAGAGACTCACGGTCATTAAAAATAACAAAAAGAAAGAATAATAGATGCTTTTACTATCACACGTCCTTATTTTCTACAAGGCCTTTTTGTTTTATTTGGATAAAAAACTAGTATAAATTATCAAAGTAGGTGTAAATTGTTAAATCAGTTAATTATAAACATTGTTATACAATAAAAAAAATTAATTCTAGTTTAAAAAATTATTAAAATATAATTAAAAAATATTTGTTAATGATACTTTTAATTTGCAAAATGAATAAATCAACTTGTACGTACAAAAAACTTAAAATTGTATACAGTATACTAGAAATTTCTACTTTACCGATTCTATAATTTTCAGAGCTGAAACACTCTCTAAATATCTTTTTATTTAAAACATTTTATTTTGTCACAATGAATTTATAAAGGCCTCTTGATATAACATTATTTTAATAATAATTATTTCAAGCTTTTAATTAATTTGATTTTATTTGACCTAATTGAATCATTAAAGATAAAAGTGTCTGAATTCCAAAAAAAGTTAATTCGTTATTGAAATAAAGTTTAACTTAAATAAACACGCAAGCGCGTGTCAATTATCGTTAAGCACATCGGATTTTTTTCAGCCTGGGGGACCGAAGAATGTCCAACGGGAATCATGCGCTAAATATCGGTTTCAGAAATTAACGACCTAAATAGGAATTCGTGATATCACGTAATCAATCATTTTCACCCTTCGGTGGCTCAGTCATTTTTCTCACTAGATTCATTAAATCACTGTGTACTTTAACGGATTAAGAATTTCCTAATATAAAAGGAAAGTAAACATCGACAACAAATGTTTGCAACAATTTCAACTTGTTTTTTTTTCTTCCTCTTCTTAGTATTCATGATAGTTCACCAGTAAAGTTCTTTGGGCTGAAACTGTAGCAAGAACAGACTTAAGTGTATTTTTAGTTGATCGAGTGTAATTTTAGTTTAGAATAAGCTTCGCAGAATCGATAAATGATTCGAGCAGTGAAGGCAAGCTGTGCGAGTTACGAGTTGCACTATTTCACGAATTTCTTAAAGAGAAAGTACCATTCCCTAGTTTGATATCGATCTGTTAATGTCTTAGATGATCTAACTGCAAGTTCTTCTGTTAGACGCAAAAGTTTCTATTGATTTTTGTGGAAGAGAAATTTTATAATTACGTATCACATTTATTTTCACTTGATTATGTATTATACTTGCAGCTCTGTGATCTTCTTATAAGAAAATGCATTTATTTTAATTAATTTAAATTAATAATTTTTAATTTATTATGCTTTTAAAAGTTTTATACTTGCTTGAAAAATATATATGTTGCATCAGACGCTACAGGTTTATTTACGAATATATTTACGGCTATCGAGGTATTATTTTGCTGTTTTGTTCGTTATTTAATTGATTTCGTCCCAGATTAAACAATAAATACAGATTTTCAATAAAGTTTTGTTTTATAATTCAACTATTAACAAGCGAACAAATGAATAAGCCTTTGCAAAGTGAAAATCTATTACATCATTCGGTATTTTAACTTACCTTTAAAATAAAATCAATCCTGCATTCCACAATAATGGAATGTGTATTTCTAGATGTGGGTGTTGTACATACCTCCAATGTTATTATAAAGTTAAATCGATATATTGTTTCATCATTTCTGTCTTATAATAAATCCTGCAAGTAAATGCAAAGATTTCTTTTATTTTTTCTAATCATTTTCATAATAATTAAAACATTTTACGTATATTTTTTATAATATTTAAAACAATTTATCTCTTTACGATAAATTATAAAAATATATCAAAACATTTTAAATTTAAATCTATCTATAAAAAATCTCACACCTCGACGAACAGTTTAATTTCAGCAACAATAATTAGCATAAAGTTCGCTCTCATCAAACGAAAAACCACGCGAATTCCCTCATCTCTATAATAAACTCTGACATCTCAATAATAAACCATTTTCACCGATATCGGCAAAAAATCCCATTTCCTCGAGCCTTTATATCTCGCCTGAAAGATCGTCTTCTCTGTATATATAATTGAAGAATCCGCTGGTCGCGCGGAGAGCGAAAAAGAAACAGCTTTGGCCGTGCGCTCGTTTTTCGACATGCCGTATAAGCTCGCGCCTGGCGCGTGCATTTTTGCGCAATGCGTCCAATAGCGCGGCCGGAGTATTGATTCGGGATCGAGTGACGAGTAGAAGCGGATAAACGGCCGAGCGCATCGTGTCCGCGCGCGAGCGCACGGCACGTACAGCAGGTGATATTATGTTCCGCATTCGGGATCAATGTTTTCACAGCTGTCCTGCGGAGAGCGCCCCGAGAGAGAGACAGAGAGAGAGAGAGAGAGAGGAGAGGAGGCAAAAGCCGGTTATCAGACAGTCGACAGCAGGCGACCGCGTTTATACGGCTAAGATCGCGAAGAGGACGGTTGCGCCGCCTGGTGTTGCTTTGGGGGTGAGAGGATCTTTAACCAGGGGATTTACCATGGATTCGGTGTATTCTGGGCGAGTTTTACGTGGGATATCGCTGGTCGGTATGGTAGAGTGGGTGAATCTTTTATCGATCGTTGGTCGGTTTGAATTACATATTGTTAATCGTATATTAGTTGTGTTAATTATATTGATTTTATAAATATCATATTATCGGTATAAGGTGCTATTTTTATGGCATTTGATGCAGAACATTTAAAAAGATATTTTATTTTTCAGAAAGAATGCAGTAAAATAAGTATGTTTCAGTATAAAAACAAAAAAAAAGGTTTTGTTTTTATAAAACTAATAACTCTGATGGTTCACAAGTATTTTAATTAAGTTTGATGAATAATTATTCATTATTTTGTTTTTGTTTTTTTAAATAAACTTAAATAAGATTTTATACAAATATTAGAAAAAGAGTAATTTTCGGTTTATATGCTACAAATATAAAATTATTATTTAAAATTCTTGTTTTTCATTTTTACTTTAAAAATAATATTTGTTGAGTTACTATTTATCCATCTTATTCAGAATGTTTAACCAACATAAAAGTAACAAAATTATTAAAAAAAATAATTTTTTATCTTTTATGACATGCACGTTAATAGTTTTTACAGTTTTAGTTCCTTCATTCGTTTAAAATATGATTTTCCTTTTAAATTCTTATTTATAATTATTCACAAAATTTCTGTGTTGTTAAGTACATATTTACTATGATTTATAGTGCTTACATATTTATTATTGTTATAAATTTTTAAAAGATATAGCGCCAAAATATTTAAACTTTCAACGTAAGAATAATGCGTCACCTCGTAAATATAAAAGCAAGATTAGATGCATTTTAATTATGGCTTTTTTCTACTGAAAGTCTCTTAGGTAGAAAACTTAAGATTATCCAAGTCGTAAAAGGGATGTTTAGCCACGTCTCGACCTCTTTTCCATACAGAAAATGATTGTCTTGAAGATATGAAATGCTGAGAAACTTATAAAAACTGAAGTTCGCATATGACATGGAGTAGTTCGCAATCTTATGTAAAAAGGCTCACTTCATAAAGTAACTGCAATGCATTGTAAATTACACAGAAATAAACTATTTTTTTATAGTGTGCAAATTATTATGCTTGGTATATTTCTTGAATGTAAGGTAAAGACTTTAAAAAAGTATTTAAATTTGTAATATTTCATTTCAAATACTTATTATAAATAGTACTTATTTATTCGTAAAAAAGAATATACATTTCGTGTATTTTGGCTATTTATAAGGATACTGTATTGGAAGAACCCTTGTAGAAATTAATTCGTAAATGAAATCTTTATAAATGACTTATTAACCATTTTGATAAAAACTGCAAAACTGTTGTTGTATATGTACACTGGGTCACTATCCTACCTGCCGGAATGTTCATTTGAATTTTTGAATTTTTGTTAGGGTAAGGTCATAAAAATACTCTGTTTCACTCTTTCTTAAGATCAAATAAGCCGAGACTAACCTTATCTCAATGAAATTTCAAAAATTGAAATGAATATTCCGGCAGATAGAATAGTAACCCAGTATACATATCAATTTTCATTAATAATTTTGGAGTAAGATTAATAATCGCTGCGATAAAAAATTAACTTACAAAATATTGAAACTAAGAAAGAAAAAGACATTTTCCTAGTTTTTATTACATTATTAGGACGATCATTTTTTCGCCGCTCGATCTTATATATTCTACGCTTTTGACCCAATGGATTTAATGGTTGTGATCATTTTAGTAAACGAAAAATAAATGATATCTGTATGTATAATACGATTCAATGATATTAACTATGAAGCTAAATTCTCATGGAGATAACTACAGTTAAAAACTCTTTTATAACAGTACAATTAAAGACATCGGTATAACAGTTAGTTCTTAATAATGTAAGAAATAAAACAATATTTAAAAAGTAGACATTTTTAAATATTTTTCTATCATTAACTATGTCTATTTTTAAATATTTTTCTATCATTAACTATGTCTATTTTTAAATATTAAAATATTGTTATGAAAAATATGAAAAATATAACTATGTTTATGATTATATTACTGCAACAACCTGCTTAAGTCTAATTAAAATAAAAAACTATACATGTGTTTCATTTTATATTAGTTTTTACGAGATTAAAATAATATTTTACCAGAATGATCTTGTGATTTCTGTAAAGTTGCAAAATGCGTAATACAATAACATGTATACGACAATTGTGTAAATATATACGACATGTATATACGACAATAACTGTCAATTATAACTCATAATTTAACGAATGCACACATATTTATAAAAATATATGTATATTTGTTGCACGAACTTTTTAATTTAAAAGTATAAGTACTTATAATAAAATATTAATGATCAATATAAATGTATCATTAAGTACTCATATATTCTTTTTTTACTCTTTATTATTCACGTAAATTAGAATTAATAAAACCAACTTTATCATTATAGGGTGCTGATAATACAAAGATATTTAATCAGCTTCCGGGAATCAGTAACCTGTCCGGACGGTATTGTAAACATGCCTGTGGATCAACAAAAATCGCATTCGCAAGTGCCATCAAACTATTCTGCCAGATTAAATGTCCAAACTCTACACTTGCAAATATTATATTATCTCCGCCTGAAGATACATCTAGTAGCCCGCCTCGTACTACTCTTGATCTTTCAGAGAGTACCCCTATTTCTTCTACATCTAATTCTCCTACTTCATCTTCCGCATCTATTACGAGTAGTACTAACTCTCCTACTGCTACCCCTTCAACTACTACAACTACTACTACAACTACAACTACTACAGTTGCTCCTACGAAACCCGCGCAGTAAGACTGTGCCTCAAGTGGTTCCATTCGTCATTCTAATACGATAAACTTTACAGTTTCTGCGATTTCGCGAAATTCTCATATCATATTTTCTGTAGCAAAATTTGAGAACGTTTTCTCCTATTCTGCCTACTCATAAGCTTATTAATAATAATATTTGTAAATCCAATATTAATATTTCTGAGAATTAAACTTTTTATCATAAATATTAGTTGATAACATTATTTTATTACCATTAATTACAAATTGAGTTGTACCATCAATATGTAAAACATTATCATAAAGCTATAATTTGTTACCTTAAAAAAATAATGTTTAAGTTTGTTAAATGTATGATGTACAGAATTCAAAGAAATACAAAATGAATAAAAAAAAACTTATACAATTTTTATTATGTCTCATCGCCCCCTAGTTTCCATTTTAATATAATTTAAAAACATTTGAATATGAAGTTTAATGTATTGAGGTTCAGTAAAACGAGAGGAAATAATAAATGCGATTCTTACCTTACCGGTGTTTCTATAATTTTAGTAAGTATTTTCAGATTTTGATAAAATTTCAAAAATGTCTCTGAATTTAAAGTGTATATTGTAAATAATATTCAGTTCAGTTCTCAGACAACTTTCTAAATTAGTTTGGAGATTTTTGGGTATTAGAAATAAATAAACAATTCTTACAAATAGACCTGTAACTTTTGTATTAAATTTTTAATCAATTTAAAATTTGTTAGTAGTTTAATGTGGAAATTCCGCTTATAGTTTACAAAGTGTCCATAAACGTTATATTTTTTTATTAATTTTGCATACATATATTGCATAAACCAAATTTATGTGTATTCATAAATCTTTATTTAAGAATACACATAAATTTTTATTTTTCCGTTAAAAACAATTGATCAAAATTAAATCGTCATTAAAGTTGATAAAAACAACAATACGAAAAAGGTTAAACGATGGCTAATCAATAACAAGGTGCTATAAAAGGTTTACTTCCTATCAAGATTTCCTAAAGCCATCTATCCCAGATCGTCACAGCTCAGTCCCTGCTCTTAATAAAATACAATCAAAATCTCGAAAAAAAAAACTTAAGAAAATCGAGGAAAAAATCGAACCGGTATACGCCAGGCCTGGACACGACTTTAGTGACAAAAAGGCATCCATTATCGGCATTAATTGACAAGCGACGGAGAGAAGCCCATTATTTTCGCAATAACAAATAAAATAAAGTTACGACATAATTCATCGATACCTGCCTGCTCCGCTAATGCCTCCTAGGAAAGCTCATGACCACGACAAATCTTGCCTATATAAAAGGCGCACACACTCCTCCGCGCACTTTCGCGCAGCGACTGCTCACATGATATCCTGGTTCTACGACATGTCACGCCTTTTTTCGCGCGCGCGCGCTTTTTTTTCGGTCCCTCGTGCGCGGGAAGAAATTTAAGCAGAGCTGCTCGGGGCTAGGCAGGCTACCTTGAATATCATCGGGCTCGTGGAGCTTATTAGCCCGCGGGCTCGATGTGTGTACGAAGCGTTTTGTTCCCTCCCTTCATGCCAGTTCTGCATTAGGTAATCTCGGGCCATTCGGCTGCTGCTGCGGCTCTCGAAAAACTGGGTCGTCAAGAGAGATACGCGCCGAGGCACTTTGCGCTTGCGACTCTCCTTTTTTCTTTGTCCTTCTTTTCTGCGGCTTCTGCAGCTTCGAAGGAAACCGGTGATTATTTTTGGCTGCCTGCATAAGTCGTAAAAGATAATACGAGGCGTGTTGCGCGCTCGCGCACTGAGGATATTCGATGGCATTCGTACTTACGTTTGAAATTGGAAATCGGTCTCAGTTTCGGTGGTATTTCGACACCTCGTATCTTACCGCATGAATCGTTTCTTGAGAAACGGAGTCTCTTTTGCTGTGTACGTAGATGACTCGATTCGTCTGTGGAAGAACTGATCAGGATTTAGATATCTGAACGAATGCGAGCTGTGACTCATAAATTGTGTTAATTGAGATTACCGATATAGGCCCTTTCAATTTTAAGAGTGAAATGCCGATTTTTATCTAAGAATTTAGCTTCGGGTTTTTGATCATTGGTGAAGAGTATTAATACGTAGGGATAAATCTTGTTTTAATTTAAGAGTTAACGATTTTGTTTTTACGTAAAAGCGCGTAAAGGAGAGATAATTGGTCGTTTGGGAATGGCCAGTTCAACAGAAGCCTAAATTAAGTAAAAATACGAAGGGGACTAATTAAAGTGAGAGTTTTTGAAATAATTCATGATAAATTAGTTTCGAGTGAATTTTAATGTCCAAAAAAATTAGAGAAAACTTTAGTAGCAAAAAATGGGTGCGATAAAGTCCATAAGAGATTTCATTTGATGAACTCGTTTGTGTCATTCTGAACTAATCTTTAAAACAGATTCATACTCACTTAATAATTTGTATTTACAATTAGCATAGCTAATTGTACCTCGTAGATTGTAGAATTAGTACATATTCTATACCAAGCGTTTTATAATTACTACGAAGTTTAAAATTACTATGTGGTTATGGTGAAAACTTATAAGTAGTAAAATACCTTAATTTGTTCATATTTTATGAAAATTAAATAATTTTACTTTAATAATGTAGAATTTATATTAATTTTTTTTCTTTTATGATACAATATCGAAATTTCATAGATAAAATCACTTTAATTAATTTTTTAAATATTACTTTAACCAAGTACATCATAACTAATACAGTCGAAATTGTAAAGGCGTACACATCCAGTAAATAAGTTTGCCACCAAGGCATGTCGACTGTTGGCGGACGTAAGACGTTTTTCCCATGACGAGTAACATATTCTACCCAATATGCTGCTGTGTCGATTGGACTCATAGGGGTATCCTTGTACCTTTTTCTAACTTTTTCTATCGATTTTCTGAAAATTTTATACGTTAGGAGTTTATTTGAAGATTTTATATTAAATTATAAATGAATGCATTCAAGAATACTTAATAAAATAATATATAAAACAGTTTTTAACAGAAAAGTGCTCCGCTTAAATTTTAGTACAATTCATAAGGAATAAAATAAGCAGCAGAAAACATTGTTATTTCGTTGAGAATCTCCAATAAATAAGACATAAAAATAGTGCTGGCTCCTTAAAGTATAAGACTATTTTTGTAGGTTTGTGTATTAAATTAAATGTAGTAATGTATAATTTAAAATAAAAAAAAAAATTCATAATCATAACGTAAATAGGAAAATTTCTATAACTTTTTATAGAAAATTTCTTTTTTTAATCCGAAACACACTTATCCCCTTGAAAACTAATAATACTGAAATATTAAAACTTACTTATATATAGGATTTTTAAGAATTTCAAAAATAGCTTTAGTTAAAATTTCTTCTGTTATGTCATTTCGATCAAGTTTTATAGCTAAATTTCTTTTAGCTAATGACTCTAAATTGAAGTGTTGCTCATCAAATAAAGGAAATCCTATCATAGGGACTCCGTAATAAATCGATTCTTGAGTTCCCATACAACCGCCATGCGTAATAAAAGCTTTAATATTTATATGTTCTGAAAAAATATTCGAAATAAATTAAATATATTCATTAAAACATAATTAAATACATGATAGTATTTAAAGCGAAAAAAGGAATTAAAAAGTCATATTACTTAAAACTTTAATTTGAGGTAACCATGATTGAATAATAACGTTTGATGGAAGTCCTGGTGGCATTTCTTCTAGTTTTCCAACTTTCATAAGTACTCTAATTGGCGCTATTTTTTTGAATGAACTATAAAAGACATTGATTATTCTTTTTGGAAAAGTTTCTATTCTCACCATTGATCCGAAGGAGAAATAAATAAATCCATCGGTGCTTTCATCCAAGAATATTTGCACATTCTGGAATGAATTGGTGCAAAAAGATGAAAAATATATTTTATAAAACTTTTAAGTATTTTATTCACTCTAGGTTTTAAACCTTTGGAAGTTCTTCGTCTGTCTCCGAAATATGTAATCCTCCGACAGGTATAATACCAGGTGTAAAAGGTCTTACGCCATTTAAAGCATGGTGATAATTGACAAGGGTTAGTGATATGTCTTTTTGTAACTCAATCACACTTGGATAATTGGGTCCGAATATTTTGTGCACTACTTCATTTTGATCTCGTACATAATAGTTATACGATATCGTCATGTAGATATAATTAAGAAAGTTTTGCATCCTTTCAAAGAACGTCATGGGAGATGCGGCTCTGGATGAAATACATGGATCGGCTGCCAAATTAGTAGGATTTCCAAGAGGTTCGTTAAGCCACTCGAACAGGGTTACCGTTGTTACCACTGCAACCATTGGTACGTCCAAATGACGACCAAAAGCCAAGTAACAACTAGCAAAGAATGGCTATAACACAAATAAAAATTTTTATATTCTAATACACATTATTTGAAAATAAAACTTGCATAATTAAATAATGTACCTCAACTATCACCACATCATAAGGCGGATCTTCTGGAGGTTTTTTTATAAGCTTCTGGAAGACTGGTAAATTCATGAGTTCACAAATTGGTTTGCCAAACATATTGAGCGACATGGGAACCAAGGTGTATCCGAATAATGAATCGATGATTTCATAGTGTATATTGTTCGTCATGACCGGTTTTGAGCCTGATAGACTGTAATCTGTGTAGTTTGGCTGTGATTTCTTCAAAGGAAAATGACTGTAAACGTCAACCTGATGGCCCCGTCTCGCCAAACCTCGCATCAGTTGCTCGTTCATGACAAAGTGACTCTTACCCATAAACGGGAATATACCGAGAATTCGTAGACTCTGAACGGTGTTTGCTTCGTAAAATAAGATGACAGCAAATAATACCAAGTTGCCAGGTGCGAAGTATCTCATCATAAAACTGAAAATAGAAGAATAATAAAAAAAGTTATAATGGATTCATTTTTTATGAGTTAAATTTAGGTACCAAAAAATAGATAAAGCAGCATTTTATGAAAAAACATAAATAAGCTTTTACTTATAAATTTTTCAATCCAGGTAAAACTTCCATAAATTTTCAATAAATGAAATGAAACTAGAAAAAGCAAGCTTTAATTTGTCTTTTTTAAAATAAAGATTTGATAATAGGTCTAAAGTTATGCTTGTTTAAAAGTGAACAACGAAAATGCACTGATTAATTATAAAACTTCGCAGGTCAGAAATAAGTAAATTTTTGGTACATTTTTTTTATTACAACTTGTATTTTAAAAACCAATAATTAAACCTTACTTTCTTTACTTTTATTTTACTTATTAGAAATTTATTCAGGGTTTATCTAGATTGAAACATTTATATCTAAAAGTATATATTAAAGTTTTATTAAGATCTGTGCTCTGGATCTTATACAAGAGTATCCCCTTGGTAAAATATTTAAAAAAAATGGAAATTTGTAGTTAATAATACTTGTCTCCTTTTTCATCATTTTAGATTTCAAAACTTAAGTTGTACTTACCACGTTACAGTCTGAAGTTAACGTTGCAACAAACTTTTGCACTAAATATGTAAGTATATTATATACTACATGTGCTATTTAAACTTTGACTCTGCTATCATTACGATTGACAACCTTTAAACTTCTTATCGTAACTTAAGAAACTGTGGGAACCCCCGAGATGATAAAACGTTTTCGTGTGAATATCAATCAATTATTTTTCTTGTCTTTCACAGAAAGACATACATAATCCACACTTACATCTACCGTAAATAGTTGTGTAGATAATACTGTTTTATTAGAATATTTACATGAAAATGTCCCGAGATTTTTAGTTATTTTATTTTTACCTTAAAATTATTATATTATAAATATACCCTGGTAGAAATTAATTCAGTTACTGTCTAGATCTGTCTAGTTTTCTATATTAAATAATCGGAGCCTCGATGAAACTAGATTATTTTTTACCAGGCTAAGAAACACCAACTTTCTTTAAATGCTGATAACAATAATAATAATAATAATGATAATAATAACAATAGTATATGTGACAATAGTGTGTGATAAGCTATGCTCAGGATGCTTGCATCTGTAACAAGTGAGACTAATAAATAGTGACATTAATTTATTTTTAAATAAAAAATACTTTTTACTACAAATAGAAGATAATATATAATCTTAAAAGTAATTATTTTCAATTTAACTACATAGATATTATCGTTCTGAGTATTCTGGATCACATTTTTCATACAAAAACTGTAAAGTTATTTTATAGTGTCGAAATCAATAAATGTAGCATTTTTAAAATTTGTTTGAACTGTTAAATAACAATTAACTATTCAAAACTGATACATTTCACACTTTCAGTTCAATTTCTGTAATGATTTCCAAACTATTTTACAGATGTATATATTGTAGAAAGTACCTTTTAAGATAAATAATCTTTTTATAAGAGATAAAATTTTATAAGCTATAGTTGTATTGCAATGGAATTGTACCCGCCAAAATAGTGAATTCAGTTCTTTCAATTAAAATGCAATTTTGGATGCATAATTTTAAAAAGAAAGCACATGAACTTCCTGTAATCATATGTATTTTAGAATGTATAAAAATATCAATGTTACTGTTAATAATTAATATAACAATCACTATAGCAGACTGTAAAAATTTAAAAGTATCCTAAATCTTGTTTTAACCTTGCGTAGAGATTTGGGCTCGAGCGAAGCTAGATATCGAAATATTTTATAATATTGGGAATCTCGCTGCAATCGTGCAATATGTAGCAGTTTTAATAAATATTGTAATTTTAAAAAAAAAAATTTCTTTCTGTGTCTTTCAAAAAAAGTTATCTAAAATCTATCTACTTCTTTACGTGTAATATTTTTTTCTGTTTTATACAAAACATTGGATAAAGTATATAATATGTATTATATATTCCAAAACAAAGTTGCAATTATTAAATTCCGTAAACCTACGTTAATTTATTTACAGATTCGATACATCAGCAGTAGTTACATAAATATTATCTCCAACATTATAATACTCGCACTAGCATATCCCCAATCGAATGATTTATTTCCGACCGTATCTTATACTCTTATTAAAACACACACTCAAAGCAATCTCCCCACCGTTTATCGGCCGTTCACTGCCCGCTCACACCAAATCCGATCATACAAAATCATTCTCGTATATCTCCCCTTCTTTCACATACATACTCGTCGCCTTCGACGCGCCTCGTCTTCCTTATTCTCGTCCTTGTCGCGGCACACGCATGTCCCACACTTTTGACTTCTCTTCGCGCTAGTTGTGCCGCTCTCACTTTTTGTACATACGGAGCGCTCAAACTGGTTCCCCCCGTGAGCCTGCACGCTCTCTCGCATCCGCCTGCAGTCACGCGCTCTCGCGTTTTATCTCCGCCGACGCGGCGGCGATTTTTCGCTTCCTATTTACGCCCGCGGCACTGTCGCCGCCGGGGGACTCCCTAAGCCGAGATTTTGCGTGTAACGATCGATCGATATCGACAAGTGAAAGCGGAATGATGAACAAGGCAAAATGCTCGCGATATTTCGAGGGCTCTCCGGAGAGGGGATTTTTTCGTCTGGGATCGTCGACTGGCTACTTTTGAAATGTCGGAAGATCAGGCAGGCTTGTTATTAATCTTTTTTTTTTTTAATTATTTTTGTTACTGATGATTAAGGTGGGTTGAATTATGCATTTACGCCATTGGGCTTTACAGGTAACAACTCCGTAGTAGAAATTAAAGTCATATAAGTCTGGCAGACATTATTTTTATTTCAAGACTGCAAAAAGAGTGCCTTTAAAAGAGTTACATACAGCGTCACAGTTGTGGTGATACTTATGCGTATGACGTCATATGTACACCCATTTATAGCCATGTCATTATTGATGTTGCTTTTGGAACAGTAATGAAATAGTTTCATGAATGAATTTATAACTATAAAAATCCACGTACATAAGCTTTTCATTATGCCAAAAATAAAACGAAAATCATTTTTTACGGTTTCAAAACACTAAAAAGCACATTGCGTTAAACAATGAATTGTTCCAAATGAATATATGATCCATTTTATTTTTTAATTTTGTGAATTCACTACACTGCTGGTCTATCCGGATCTTCTCATACTAAAATTTCTTCCAAAAGTCTGAAATCATTAAACTATTCTATACATTTTAAATTTGCATGAAGCCTGTGCACAGACTAGCTAGATTCCCTGCAGAAGTCGGAAGTCTCATGCTCTCCAGAAATCTTTCTTTTGAAACTATTATATGTAAAGCATTGTTCTGTGAAAGAAAGCCAAGAATGACTTATTTCGCACAGGCAGAAAACGCGAGGCGCCCAAATTAATCACGCCTATTATGAATATAAAAAAATAAAACTTTCACGTGAGCGATGCACGAATTTTTTTAATTCCTATAATGAGCCCGAGTCGAGCTCGCCGGTTAAATGCCTCATTTCACGCTTGGCTTTCAAATCCGAAACAAAAACCATTCCTAATGCTCCGCATTATACGTCCTTTCAACTCTCCGCTTGCGCTCGCTCGCTCGTGCGCGCGCGTCTCAGCGCTTTAATTGTATTTAATTATACCAAAGACCCGTTACGCATTTTTCACCTAGTTTCGTCACAATCCTCGCGATTATGAAAATAACTCGTTAACGTCTCTCTCCTCTTACCCAGGCGCTCCGACCTCAACTCTTCAAATCCCAGAGCTGCATTTCCCCCTAATAAGATCCTCGCCGCTACCACCCACCCGTATCCGCCTTATAGCAAAGGTCGGGCTCCCAGACGGCGACAGCCTTGAAACGCCTAGAAATCGCCTTCCGCTCCGATAGTTCATTATCGACGAGGAAAAGCGAGGAAATTTGCACTGGGTGCAAGGCCGGCGCTTACGCACGCGCTCCCCCGACGCTGCGGCCTTTCTACGCGGTGCTTATAATTGCGCGCCAAGATGCAGCCGCCCGATAAACGCGCTCGCTCGATATATACACACACGTTGCTGGGCTTTTGTAATAGGAGAATTTTGCGGGCTCACGCCGCTCTGGGGATTAGCGGGATTTTTTTCGGCTGCTGTTGCCAAATGTGAAAGTTTTGCGTGTTTGCTCGAGCGCATTGTTATGTTGTATTGTACGGTATTTTTTTTTAATTTTACTGTTTACTTTGAGCGGCGGTTGGTAGGATATGGTTGGTGCTAGCTGCACGAAACTTCGATAAATTCTTGTTATGCAGGGATCGGATATAGTGAGTATGTTGAAATTTGAGAAGCTGTATGCGTTTCGTATGATTGACGTTTTAATGCAAAAAATGTGCTCTGTGATATTTTAGATATTTTTATCGGTCGGAAAGTGTTGCGTAAAAACTTAGTGGCGCTATCTGAATTACAATCCAAAAATGTTGGGTAGTATGCGATTTTAGTATGTTTTGTATTTTATACGTTTGACAATAATTATCTCGTTAAATTCGAGTACTTAAAAATTTTTTGCTGATTTTAAGTGAGTGTTGTTTTGGCATGTTTGCGTGCTGTTTAGCATAAAAGAAGTTATGTAAGGTTGTATGTAATCGATTTTTCAAAGTTTCAAAATCAAAATCGACGAAGGAATGGGAATATTCTGTTTAGGTAAAGTACAAGAAAAGGTTGAACGCAATGGCTTTCTAATCGATATAAATAAACGTATACTTATGTATAATTTTGAAAAAGGATTGACCTTCTCAAATGCATATTCATTAATGTGTAAACTTTGCGACCTCGCTTTTCACAACTTCTTCTGCATTTAAAACAGTACTGAGAATATGCATGATCCAATGTACAATTGGCACAGATTTATGAAAGACAACGATATTCTTAATAATTGACCTTTAAGATAAAATTTCTTAAAGAAAAAATTAGTTAAACTATCTCTCTTTTTCTTTATTTAAAAAAAGTAGATCAATCAATAAATAAATAAAAATAGATTAGTTCGAGTGATAGAAAAATATACCAACAAAACAGTAGAAATAACTGCGATTTAGTCGGACAACAAATCGCTTGATCCTAAGATTCGCAATCACACATCGCCTTTCCTTCATCGTATAATGCAAAACACATAAATTTTCCCCTTTCCCCAATTTCCTACATTCAAATTTTACATGCCTTAATTGAGCCAAACCTATCGATCATACCCGCCACAACCGAGCCACACATCCATAAATCATTCAACGTTTTACGAGATCCAGTGAAGTTATAATCGCTTTCTCGAGCGCTAAACGCCGCTCAAGGAAAACAAAAGCCGCGATTAACGGAATTACATTAACGATTCTCTATCGCGCCGTTCAAACACCTCGGCTCCTTAAACGTGAAACAAGCACCGGGGCGTAAAAAGCGATAATTTTATAATTCCCATCGGCCGTTTCCTCCCAAGCACGCGCGAATTTTTTTCCCCACGTATACAGGCAGAAGGCAATTAAAGGTGAAAACTCGCGCGGCGCCGCTGCACGCGCTGCTAATACCCACAATAATAGCGGCGCGGGTGAGGCAACAGAAGCCATAAGCATAAATAAAGTCGTGCGCCTATAAGTCGAATAAATATCTCAGCCGTACGTGCATGCGGGCATATACATATAAAATATGTATACACCGGCGCTCGAGCTGTTTGCATGAATTACGGCTATATTGTAAGGACGACGAAATGCACAATGCGAATTTTAGCCGCGCGATGATGTAGGATAAATCAGCGGGTGTCTTATTACCCGGACGATTCGATGCAAAAGCGGCCTCGCGGTATCTGGCGCAGCTCGACGTTGATGCTCCTGCATTTGTATTAATAAAGATGATAATGACGGAGGCGAGTTACGGCTGGCTCGTTAATATTAAGGGCCGCGCTGAGTAAATTACGAAAGATACGATCGTCGAGGCTTATATTTATTGGGATTGAGCCGTTCGCGGATTGGATATTGCAGCGGGGATCGGGCTGTTGATGTTAAGTGCTTAATTTATAGATGAAGATTTTTTCGCGATTGCGATAAGATGCTCCGGTTTCTTAATATTCCTGCAATTTGCGGCGCATAACTTTGATGAAATTAAACAATCACGCGTTTTTCGTGATAGGCGCTCGGCGCTGTAGGTTGGCTTGATGTAATAAGCGCGCTGATCGACATTTTTTTTTAAATGGATAATCTTTTTGACTTTTAATTTGAAAGTAGAAATGGATGTTTGCGGCTTAAGAGGTGGGCGAAACAAGGGATAAGATAACAACTGCTTCAGTTTAAATTACAGCTCGAAAGTGTTAAGTACAATGTTCAGGTGAAAAGTAGCGGGTAAGTGCCGGGCGATTACATCTAATCAGTTGATCCATAAAGTAATGTTAATGCACGGTTTTTGACCGGTTCGTAAACAGACACGCCAAAATAGACGCCAGAAAATAGGCTGGCTTGCACAATTGCGTTTAAAATAAAATAAATCATTGCCGCGCGCGGGGCAGGCAGCATAAATGTTGAGAGAAAATAAATCAATTCTTTAAAAGCATTGTTGTCTATGTACATTGCAAAAGTACAGGTTGCTTTTAATTACTTACAAGGAACCGAGTCTACCTTTTAAATAACATTTTTAATGAATTGTACACTTGGGTATTGAGCACCTTTGACGACGTGATTACTTGTTACATTTATCAATCGAGCAATGTAAATTCTTACAAAACAGGTGATCGGAACGAATCCATATCCAAATAAAGCATACACCTTGCGAACGGGTTATTAAAGGAAATTTATGTTGCCGGAGTCATTCTAATCACCGTAAATAATCCGAACACGTCACGAGTCAATTACGACAAATCATTCGGTTTTCGACTCTTATTAATCAGCTCCTTATACAATACAGAATTCGATATTTTATAAATCATTTTATTTTGCCACCTACACGCATTTCCGATCATTCCTATATCGAAACCATCTTAGATACATCGAACCCAACATGTTCCTCAAAAAAAATGCAAAAAGAAAAAGCAGACCTTGTTAAAGAGTAACACGTTTTCTATTATTGAACTCCGAAGCGGTGTTAATTAAATGAATATAATTACGTTTAGCTGGCGCGAGATTGGTTTTATCCTGGGTGACTAAATTTATTAATCTTCGATCGCTCATCAAGTCTGCAACCAGACGAGAGTGCAAATATAATCGCGACGACGCGCTTCAATTAAAGCAAATCTATCTTTAATTCATATTTCGTTTGTCTGCTGGATATATAAAACACTTAAATATAATTAGATATCGAGTTAAGGCGAACATAACACCGCGCAAGTGTGGACAGATGTATTTCCACCTTTGGCGTTGTTTTTCTCAGCGCGGCGAGCTAGACGGTTCTCGCTGGCAATCGGCAAAAACGCGGATAGGTTTCTAGTTGTAAATTAGTTAAAGGGAATAAACGCGCCTAGGGGGAAAATCAGAAGGCGAAACATACTTTGGTAATATTATTTTAGTATTATGCAGTTTAGCTGAAGTCTTTGATGTATATTTTATGAAAATATTTTTTCATTGTATGAAACCAAAGTTAAGTTTTTGGATAACGCATTTTGAGCTTTTTATTTATTAAGAAAATGTGTCAAATACTTTGTATAAAAATTTAAATGCGGTAGTCATAAAATGCGGATATTATACACTTTCACAAAAAATTTACACGGCAAGTCTTTGAATTCTTACACTTGCACAAAGTATCTTAGTGAATGTCTACGTGTACAAAGTATGCGCATAATCCGGATTATATTTGTAAGTACGTAACTTAATAAGTTAAATAAAAGTAATTGGAAATTCGATTAATTGTAAGAGATACGTAAATCACACAATTAACGATCTACATAGTAACGATAACTATTTAATAATTAAAGTATAAATAAGATTACTCAAAAATTCAATACTATCACAAATTGGAGAAATTTGAAAACAAGGTAATAAATTGAGCTGTTTGCTATGAATCAGGTCTTTAGGTCACTATTTTGTTAGTTTTCCGTTCACGCCTCAGCGAGAATGCGTTCATGCAAAGTCAAGTTTCTTCTTGATACAGATTTCAAATAACGAAGTTTTAGTAGTTAAACCAGTATTTTTATGACTGAAATCAGCATTTTTATTACAAGACGGTGTCTTGTGCTCAGTAATTGCGTTACCTATAAAAAAAAGTATTATAGCCACTACAAAGGTTCTTTCTTTTTCTATCTTCTAATTCTGAGCAAGTCAACATTGTAGAAAAATTGCACAAAAATAAATCACCAGTTCAAACGGTACCAGAGTTGTAACAAAATAAATAAAATCGTTAAAATTGATTTTGGTTATACATAAAATATATAAACAGAACAGAATACATGTATGTATAGAAGTATATTTATAAATATGATTCTGATGAAAGAATATTACACAATCTTATTGCTACCTAAAGCAAAAAGGTCATAAAAGTTGAGAAAATAGTGGTTAAAATTAATAAAATAACAAAGTCATCGTAATACGTATACCCGCAAGTAGATACCGCCGCGTACGGTAAGACGAGTGGTAGTCTCACAGGTACTTAACCCTGTTTAACATTTTATTTTGCGGTCAAACATCCTATTCCATGACAATCTTATCCTTTCAATCTAACAATTTTTAAAAATAATTAAATAATCAAAAAAAATATTATACTTAAAAATTCATCTTTCACAATAAATCATTTTCACACTCGAAGGAATAAAAAAATCCACCTTCGCCAAACACAATAAACCCCTTTCCCTCACTTTCAACACCATTCACCCAGCAACCACGCAGCATCCAAGGATCTTCAAAACCCCCTCTCCCCGCTCCCCTCTTCTCATTATCCCCTCAAAAGTCAATAATCCCGCTCGCCTCATTGCCGATGCTAACGAGTCTCTCTCTCTCTCGCAATTCTTTTTCGCGAATCTCAGATAAAGCTTGAGAGCGGCCACACTCTTAGGATAAAGGCGCTTAAGGAGAGAGCTCGGTCTCGCGCTCTCTCGACAGCCTATACCAGACGCACGCAGCGCTATATGTATAAGCTAGGCTCGGGCTCGCTTGCTCTGGGAACGGTATCTCTTGCTCTCTGCTCTAGTTGCGCAAAACTCATGTGACGAGGCGAAAGTTAATCTTTGTAAGGCAGAATGCAGCCCGGCGCATTCTGCATCGTACGATCAGGGTCGGCGGCAGCGCGCCAGCCGATATACACCTCTCGGCCCGAGTCACGAGGAATCATTACGTTATACCTAGGAGAGCCGTACGTGTTACGCTAGGGGAGGGCTTACATCATCGGCGCGTGCCCAGCGCGACGGTAATTGCAGCCACGTGTTGCAGCCTGACGATACAGAGAGAGAGAGAGAAATTGCCGCGAGAGCAGCTCGTCTTTATGGAGATGTTTACGCCAAGTGCGCGCGAGCTCGTGTGGTTGTCGCGTGTGGGCTGGAGAGCCGTGTGCTTTATGATACACCTGGCAAAGCTGGATTAGGAGGGTGATGCGATCGAAGCGATGGGAATTTAGCGATGAGGAGCGGGAATTTTTTGAGTGAAAGTGCGTGTGATCGGTGGATGAGGTTTTGAGAAAAATGCGGTTTTGGATGAGGTGTGGAGAAAGGAGGGAGGGGGTGATTGGAGAGATGGATGGGAATTGGATTTGGAATTGAGGTGGATGGATTGGTACGAGTTGCAGCGGTAAAAATGGGAGGGTGATTACAAGTTATGTAAGGCGTGATTTACAGGCTTGTTGAGTCTCTTGAATTTGAATATTAAATTTATATTTAAATAAATTTCGCATTGATTATTAGTGGTAATTGCTATTAAAATTCATTATTTGCATAGTGCCTATTTACTTTAATTTAATATGTATTGATTGATTTATTGTTTTTTAATAATTTTGGAAGACTGTCGTAAGAGGATAGGGTGTAATTTAATTTGTGAAAAGGATCCTTGATTTTTTTAACAGAAGCTTACACAAGTGTTTTAGAATGGTCTTTCGTTCGAAATATGAAATATAGTTAAGTATAGTTAGATGTTATCGGTAACATATTAGAAAATTAATAACTGGCAATTAGAGTAACCTCGGAAATCAAAATGATCTTAGCTTAAGAATTTTTGTAATTTTGACACATGATAGGAATCGTGTATCCTAGATCCACGCAAGGTCAGATCTCGAAAAATGTTTTTTTTTTTAATGTTATTTGCATTTAGCTAATTTAGAATGCAATATTAGTCTTTTCAATATTAATATTAATTGAAAAAAAATAAATATATTTAACAGTTTTTTGTTATAATTTTTGTCTTTTTCTACTTCAAACGAAAATATTATTGAAAAATTATTATCCAATTCATCATTTTGTTTTAAAATTAAAAAATACTTAAGAAAACGAATGTTACTTTCAATTAACTACAAACAATACTTCGTTCATTCTCAGGTATTGTTATTAAGATTTTTTATTATAAGAGCATTTCTCTAATATCCGGCTCCGAGCTACATTAGGTAAATGGTCTAGAGCACTGGCTAGCTAAGCACACGCATGTACAAATATGGGGCTACAATCCATTATATGATAATTCATGATGTTGCAACTACTTTTCCAATTCCTACAAGGAAATGTAATGACCTATAATTGATTTTAAGTGCATAAGTAGTTTATTATTCCACTTTTTTAAATTTTTTACTTAAGAAATCATAAATTTTTGTCTAATCTAATTTACAAACATTAATTTTAAATCTTTTATTAAAAATTTTAATGTCAGCATTTTTAAATACTCTTAATAATTGATCAACTTTTAACATAATTTACTAAAAGTTGTAATGAATTCATGACTAAAAAATGAAATTTCTGTTCCAATTTTAAACTTGAAATTTCGAACCAGCAAGCGTAACAGACAATAAAAATGAAAGAAGTCACACACTTTAACTTTATTATGTTACAATTTAAATTCATTCTAATAAGCGATTTCTTACTATACCTGATAATTATTTGTTATTCAATCAATTATAAACTATATTCTTCGGCTAGAATAAAAAATCGAATCCCAAATCATTGCACGTAGGGTAACGCAGTTCAATTAAGAGTTGTTTTCTTAACGAATCGAAAGTCGTTAGTATTTGGTGTCATTAAATTCTCAAGGCTGCTTTATGGGACGACAGTCGCTCTAACATGCGTTAATCATACAATGTTCCGCGATAATTGGACTCTTATTGGCCGTTAAATTTTGACTCCACCCTTTTCATCTTTCAAAATATCACCAGGTACCACGTTCTTACTATTTTCAAAAAACAAATCAACAAACTCAACTCCAGCATGATATATAATCCAATGTAAAACTATGCGCATAATACGTTAAAAAAAAGCGTGACACTATACACAAAAAAAGAGTCTTTATTAAATTCGAATAAACGATTTCGCAATGGACGAACCGATCGGGCAAACATAATGGCAGTTCCTGTTTCGCTTCTACGCACGATGTTGCCTGTCCCACGAGAGCGCGCAGATATAATCGCCGATTTCTGGACGCAACTATGTACCCTCGATCCGATCTCTCGGCGCAGAAAATCGATCGCATAACACGCGGCTACGGCGAACCGGTCGCAAATCTCCCCTCGAAGCGCTATACGCTCCGCGCGCGCATTGAAATCTCCGCTACGATCGGCGCGCGCCGAGCTCTAATCGTAACGAGCGAAAAAAACACATCCAGCCCATCCATTATATCACGCGCTCGCGAGCTCGAAGAAATGGAAGGGAAAAAAATGGGGCCATGCCACTTGGACGCCGGCGAGAATTAGGATTTCTTTTCTACGAGCGCGTGTAACGCGCATTCCGTGTGTTTCTTTTTTTTTTTGCGGGTATGAGTGCGTGTGTGGGTCCAGATCGCCGAATAAAAGTAATGGGGCGGATGTGAGACTGTTACCTATTTTTTTTTTGTTTTTTGCGTTGGAAGGGTCATTTATTATAGGTTGGCTGTCTGTCGTGCTGATATTGAGGAATTAGTTTTATTTAGACGGAGATTTGCATATATTTTTATTTACTAAACGATTTGGCTTGATTGAAATACCTGTTTTGGCGGTTACCAGAAAGATAACTTAAATTAGTAGAGTTTATTTGTACTAAAAAAACTATATGGATCAACAGGCTTAAGAGAGAATACGAAAAATATTTTCTTTTAAAAGTAAAACGTTTTACAAATAAAAGTAATAATTTCTTTCCATTTTCTATGTTGTCTCTAAATATATACTGATTAAATTCTACTGAATTTAAAAAATATTTTGATTTATTTTTTAATTAAGTTTCTGCAAACACTACATATTGTAAAATAACTGGGTCAGTTTTCTATTTTACTCAGCTGAGTAACTATTTTTACTTTTTTGCTATTACCCATAGTCTTTTTAAAATTAACGTTAATCTAAATTTAATTTCAATTACCGTAAACTTTTCTCAGAAATTCCTTATGCTAAATAACACAGTATTGCAATACCAGAGAATTAACAAAGAGCTTTGGGCAGACCAAAGAATCGGTATGAATGTAATATAGGCAATAATTGGATGATTCATGTGCAAAATATGAACAGGATAACGCCCGCCCACTCTTACCAATTAAAAATCCATCATACATTTCATAAAGATACCTTATCATTAATGAAGCTTAGATTGCTCTAGTTTCTCCTCGAAGGCTGATACCCTTCACACACCATTGTTACCTCACCCATACTCACCATCATTATAAATAAGCTTAATCCACATTCAAAAAGCTTTTTTACACTTACATCCTTGAATACCTTTCCCTCCAATCAATACAATGATTTATTAAACATATCAACCTGCCACTTCCCCAAAATAACAAAATCCCTACCAATCAAGCTCAACCTGCTCCCAAAATTAGCAATCCCATTCTCGCGCCTATCCCCTCGAAGAAAGCACAAAGGCCCCATCGCACGTCCGCATCCAGAACAAAAGCACCTTGTGACGATCAGCCTCTCGTCTTTAGGTCCTTTCGCCGCTGGTCACACTCACACTCCACATACACACGCGTCGCTCCGACTCCCACCCTCGCGTCCTCGCACATCTCGGCCGCCCCTCTCCCGGGCCCCAAATTACACTTTTACTCGCCGGCTTTTCGGAAGTCTATCTCTCTCTCTCTCGCTCCCTTTTTTTTTTCTTCCTTCTCGCCCTCTCACTTCGAGAAGCGCGCCGCTCGTCCCACCACCGCCGCCGATCGGCACCCCGACTGACAAACAGGCCAGCTATCCTGCTCCGCGGCTCGGGCCCGGCCGAGAGAGAACACACGTAAGTCTCGGGCAGGAAACACGCGCGCCCAGTGAGCCGCCGTTTGATACCCAGGAGAGTCGAATAACGCGGGGCCCGCGGCCGCCACACGGCGATAGTTGCTAAAGAACGAGGGAGAGAGAGACGGAGACTGGCATAGGGCCGGCTTCTCGCGCTTAAGCGTGCACAGAGCCGCCAGTACTTACGCTAAAGACGCGCGATACGCACGCGGGGACGAGAGCGAGTGACGAGAAGTGAGCGCGCGAGTGTCACCCCCCTGGACAGAGGGGTTTTTCCGCTGATTTTTATTTTGTCAAAGGAATTTTGTGAAGAGATCGAGGAGTGAAGGAGAGAAGTGGTTTTTTGGTTTACGGAGGACCGGTGGAATAATGGGGGAGAGGTATGTGAATCTTTTTGTTTTTGCTGGTGGTGATGAGGGATTAGGGTGATTGCTCTGTGGGTAGAGAGTTTGGATTGTTTTGAAAATTTTATGATGGATTTAAATCGATGTACAGATTTTTTTATTGATGAAATGGCTATGATTTATATGGACTCCTAGGTTATTAAATGCTTGGATTATGCAGATTGAACATTATTTATTTATGGTTAAAAAAAAATGAATGAATGTAGATCGTTGTTTAAATTTGTGTGAAAATATTAAGTGATTTCAAATTAAATTTATTACTTTTTTTTATTAGCATATAGATTGAAAACATTTTTGCAGTATATATTGAACGAGTTAAGTATAATACTTTTTTTTTATACTGTAATTGAACACGTGTCAGTAGACGTGTCTAACATACTTCGTGAGAAGTTTTTTACTCCACTTCTAAAATACGAGATATACAATTGCGACTTTTTTGTTAAATTTATGTGCGAGTGAAATCGAGACTTTAAATTTTAAAATTCATGATCTTCATTTGTAGCGAAATGTAACGGTGCACGTTTTATTCGAGGACTGTAGACTGTAGAACGGCTTAATATAGAGTTGGTTCATAAGTAGGGTTTCTTCATAAACATGAATGAAAAACACCGATTTCCAGTTTGATTTTTTATAAGTTACATTTTTTTATTTAAAGAGAGCTCGGTGTGCATAGGAAAGTTATAAATATCATAAAATTAGTGTCGCTATGTCTGAAGAAAACTTCAATTGAGAAATATAACGTGTTATACACCTTTGCGCAATTCTTCTTTTTTCCGGAATTTATATCAGTAAGGAAAGGTGCATTATTTTTTTTATATAATGACTACAGTAACTTTTAAGACAACCAGTAGTAACGCCGTTACCGTTTAGGCTTTAATTATAAAATGTGTCGTAAATGCTAACTTGTTCTACTAACTATGAACGTTATTACGCGGAGCGCCAATGAGACGGACATTAAATTTGTGGTATGTTGAATTAAACACTTCTATGATTTTATAAGTTCCATTTTAATGGTTCATTGTCCATAATTTTATTTTCAAAAAGCTATTATTATGCAAATGTAGACCTTATTTTACAATCATAAAGTGCACGTTGATAATTAAATAATTAATATATAAGAAAGGATAAATACAAATAATTTAAGATAATTAAATATTAATTAATTAAAGTTATGAATTTTTCAAATTATCTTTCTACTTGAAAACTTTTGATAAGCGAATAACTATTGAATAAAATTGAAACGAATAAATGTTAAATGTGTTTTAAATTTTCAATAGAAAGATTAAATAAAAATCGAGTTATAGATAAAATTGAATTATTCAAGTAGGATATTTCGTAAAAAATATACAATAAAATTGAAAATTTTTCATGGGAAAATTCTTACATAAATGACTTTCTAATCCATCGCAACGCTTGGATTAAAATTTTTGTCGAAATTTAATACAGCAAACAGTCCGCAATTCACTTTTAATCATCAATTGTCAAATTACCCTTATTCTTCGTAATTCGCTTGCTTTTAATAAGAAAAAATTGCTAGCTTTTAAATTTTACTATTCCATTAAACGTCCACTCCAACGCAATCTTCCATATTTTTAAACATATCTATTACAGCGTCCAGGCAGTATGCTTAATAGGCGACAAAGTGCATTTTACATCTGTCGTGAGTTTACGATATTTTTTCATGATATTTTACGACTATTTAATAAAGTTAAAACGAGCAATCAGCTCGCGGGCTCGCGGCTAGCCAATTCATTATAAGAAACGCAGACTACAGTTTTGCATTGCGCGCTTTGCGGCACGCCGTCATCCCATCCTCTGAGGCATTGAGTAATTACCTCCCTCTTGTGGGATTTCTGACCACTCTCTTTTTTCCGCAGTGCTTGGCCTTTTCTATTTATACTCCTTTCCGCGTTTTCTTTTATTTTGTTAGACGTTATTTTTAAACGAAAATTATCGTTTAAAAAAATTTAAAGTTTTTTTTTGTAATTGAGATCGTGTGTTATATGCTTTTTGTTTTTAAATAATTGAGCTGTTGACATTCATTCAATAAAATGCTTGAGTAATAATAAGATTTACTTATATTTTGTAAACATTACTTTACTTTCGATAACCTTAAAAAAGAAAGATACAGTGTCACAGAATTTTTATGTCACGTAATCCATATCGTTTTATTACATCAAAAGTGTTACAAAAGTGACTGCATAACCCAATTTTATCTCTTTACTTCGTCTCAATGTCATTAAAAAGAAAACAAAAATGTAGTAATTTTTACTAATTGACCATTCATTTTAAAACTAAAAAATATTTTAAATTGTTTTCAATTCTTATAGTTTTGATAATCGTGACTTATTTATTATTTAATGACTTCCGATAATATTATAATTTTGCATATTTAATTATTGGTAGTTTAGTGTTTTAATTTAATATCACCCCAAGCATTATATATTTTGCATTATGAATATTAGTTTTCTAATCGCACTTCTTATCTACAGTGTCGCATTACTTTATATTACCCTTTCGATTTTAAAAAACAAGTTAATACAAAACCAAATTGTTGTACGCCACTTTTTTCCAAAAACTAGTTGTTCTTGATGTAGATATCCAGTTTATGTAATAGATGAAAAATACAGTCATCGTAGTATGCGGGTAAAAAAGAATAGTATTAAAAGTTAATCGGTAGCAGCAACCTGTTTAATCGTGACGTCACATTCGATCGCTTTTAACCATTGATTAGGAAGCATTTAATGAATGCTACCATATCCTGCACTTGTCTATTGTCAAAAAATTTAGTCCTGAGCCTATAATTGTATTTTTCATCGCTCGATGTCCGAGTGATTTTATAAAAAATCGATCTACATTACGTATCCAAGAAAGCGATTAATCAACCTTCACGCTCTATTACCATATTATTACCGGTACACGTAGCTAATTTATATTCATTGTTTCACTTATCGCGCTGCAGTTGGACCGAAAGAAAGTCCCGAAGAAAGCCCACGTAATTCGTATCTAGTTCTACTATCGTTAAAAATCAACACATAAAAGAGAACAGGGCCTGACGTTAAATAACCGTATTGTATCCCCCCACACGCGCGTGAGATAAGTAGAACGAGCCGGGGCACGGCAAGACCGAAATGAATAGATGTACTTCCCATGTTCCCCCAATCAGCATAAATTATTTTTAATTTTGAGCCGCAACAGATCTGAGAGAATCGGGAGCCGATCTCCCTAACCCGATTCGTATTCATGCCTCTTCTTCACTCTTCAAACAAAGCGTTACATAGCCGCGAGTTTTTCCTTTTCAGCTCGCTAATCCCACAGGGCTGTACGTAATCCCCTACCAATCCCAACTAAGCTATAACTCGAGTCTCTTTTTCGGGCGAGAATCTCTCAATTACGTCTGCCACAATTTCGTCCTTTCTCCCTCGCAGTCGCGCGACCTTAGCCTCTCGCCGATTTTTCTCTTTCTGCTATCTTCCCCCTCGTTCCACGAAAACGCACAGCTCACGCACACAATCCCATAGAAAGTGAAAGGACACTTGGACTCTGGCCAGACGTTCGTTAGCGGTCAGGGCCCCGAACTCGCCCCGAGAAAGCTCAGCGCGCCAAAATATCTGGCTCCTCTCCTCCGGGCCACCTGGACACGCGAATAGCCGTGGCGCACATCGGATCTTACGTCACTGGCTCTTTCAGGCCGATATACACGAAACCGTAACCGCTATAATAATCGGCGCATGCGATCGCGCGCTCGATATTCGATTGTGGCTTGCCCTCGACCTACCTTCGACAAAAATTTCCTCATCGCGCGCTCGTTGCTTGTTTTTTTATCTCTCTGCTTCTCTTTTTCCTCAAAGCGCGAGCATTTCGTGCGTTTTATATTTTCGCACGCGTTTTTATGGCTCGTTTGCGCGCGCGCGCGGACACAACCCCTCGGGGAACCACTAGTCTTGGGCTCGTTACAACGAGCGAGAGAGATATTAACGTGCCGCGTGATTTTCAAATTGCTCGTTGTTTGCGCGCAGCGCGGGAATTAAGCCGCTGCTGTCGGTCTGCCTCTATGGAGTCTCGCTGATAAGTCTCGTCTATTATTAGACTGGACGTGGGCAGTGTTAGAGCCGCGCGAGTCGGATTATTGTTCTGCTCGGGATAAAAGGGAGCCGTTAATTTCGCGGGAAAAATTATTGATATGCGCCCACGCGTTTGGCTGTATCGGCGATCTATGGCTGAATCTAGGGATTACGGCTGATGCTCTTGTTTAGATGCTGCCCGCTGATTTTCCCAGGTAGATCGTTATCCGAGAGCGCGGCCTAATGGCCGAGACGAGTGATAAAATCGCGGGCTTTTTGAAGGTTGACGTTATGGGAGCGGTTTCATAAGGGAGCAGAAGAAAGTTTTTTTTTTCGCTCGGGAAGACGTGACGCTGGCGATTTATCTCGGCGAGGTTGAGCAGACTTTAATTTCAGAGACGGACGTCTGTGAAATTTGGGTCGATCGGTAGGAACGTTTGATGTTCAATTGCCGGCGTGTTTATTGTTTTAAAAGTATAACGGCGCTGTTGGCCCAGAAAAATCGGTTCAAACGTGGGACGAGTTGGGAAAAGCAATTTATCCTTGCAACCAAATCCGTCTGCGATCGGCTCGCGGCTTATTGAATTAATGCGCTGGAATGATTCATAAGCAGTGTTAAATGCAAAAGGTGTGAATCGTACGAAAAATCGATTACTGCTACTTGCGCGGCTCTCTTGCGTCATTATTTTATCAATCTATTCCTGTAATTTTCGATTTGGTATTTGGCTCATGAGAAAATAATAATCACACATCATTTTTAATTTATGGCCCTATATTGCAGTCATTGATTTTATTTATTATAGTAATATTTTTAGTAAATGAAGTAGTTGCTTATCGGCTGCAATATTACTTGAAAGTATGCAATGTAGTTTTTCTATCGAAACAAATCTTATTAATAGGTTCTACAGTTTAGTCTACCAAATATTCATTTAAGTCATACAATTACTTTACACCTTAAATTAAAATAGGTTTCAATAGTAACAAAAATAATGAAAATAATATTGTATTATTATTATTATTATTTATTATTTTGATTTAAGGTATTCGTAATATTCGTAGTCTACCGTCCAATTTTCTGTTAAAGCTACATCGTCTTTTGCGTAGGTAGTAATTTTATAACCAAGATATAGTTCCATAGGCTATATTATTTATAGGTTATTACACGTTACTCAATTTCTGGACATTTGTTACTTTACTCGTTTCAATTTTTATTACTTACAGAAGTAGATAAACACATGACATTCATAACATTCATATTTTAGCAAGTCTTTACATTTACAGATAGCAAAAAATATTAGAACATCGAGTTTGATAAAATAATATCTTACGAAAGTTGGAATAGACCTACTTGCATGAATGGTTGAATAATAAAATAATAAACGTTCATTTTATAATTTTATTACAAACCACCCTTACACATTCCAAGCTTAATTCACTTACGCTCTCCCACAACTATCTCAACGCAATAACAAAACAATTACTTAATTTAACGACACACCAATCACCCATCCACATCGCTCCACAGAACCTTCCGACACCCAACTCCCCCATAAATCAACATCTCCCATCAACATCACACTTGAAAAAAAAAGCCATCAAAACTATTAGCAACCTACAAATATCCAGAGCAGTCACCCACTAACCGCGCTCCTATATTAAAACAAACCCCCCTCTCGTAATTGATCGCCGCTCCATTGTAATTTATAGCCCCCCGACTCTCGCTTCTAATTTGCATTTGAAATTTCGCAGATTAGCCAATATCGGCTTGGCGCTGCACGTGTGCGCTGCGCTTCTGCTGCTCGCGCCGCTACGGGCAGAGGCGCTTCAGTACCAGCCGCTGGATATCTACAGCAGCGGCTCTGAGGAGTGCGCTTTGATCCTCAGCGGGCCAGGACGCAGCAGCCTCTACGATTACACCTACAATCTCCTGCGCGGCGGTGCTTTGTAAGTGTATTTATGTGTATATGCAACTTTCAGCGAGCGCTGCCTGATTTTGCGCAACGAGCAAATTGCCCTCGATGTGTGCGTCTGTGTTTCGCTTCGGTTTTTGCCGATCGGCTCTGGGAGTTTTTAGTTTGGATTGTGGGGATATGCACGAGAGTGAGAGCGCGCGGTTTGGTAGGTATTTGTTTTAAGGATTGGTAGTGCGGTGGTAAGATTGATTTTTTAAAAAATTTTTTACGTTACTTTGTGTAGTTTTTTAAGAAAGAAATGTATTGCTTTAATTATAATGTTTGCGATAATGTATATTATTATCTAGTTTGCTGTGAAAAGAATGTAAATTGCAAGAAAAGGCTGTACTTGATCTAGATTCTTATGCAAATAACGTATCGAATTGCCCGGTCGTTACGAGCTTTCAGGCAATAACCCAATTGGATTTGTTTACATTTGGAATTTTCGGGAGCCAAAAATAAGTGTCATACTTACGTAAATTCATTGAAATTATGTAAAACGTCGCTTGTGCAACGGAAATTTCCGAGCGCTCCGTTTGTTTCTCCTTTTTTTTTTAAAGAGTTTCCCCGAATTTTTTGGAATCAATTCATTATTATTACGACATTTTTAGGCTTAACTTATTGCGCTAATAAAAAGGCTCACCTGTAAAATATATTTACATCGAGGGCAGTGCCCGTGGTAATTTGTTTTAATTACTCAAAAAGCGCTGATTAACGACGCGCTCAAAAAAAGACACGAGAGTACGTGTCGATTCCACACTTACATAAACTTTTTTTTTAAATATATTATGTAAAAAAGCCATCTTAATTGTTTCCCCCTTTTTTCACGCACGCAGCCCACCTACATACGCAGGACAGACTTGCATCACTTTCGACGCCATCAATCGGGCTTTCGTCGAGGCCTCCAAGCGTGTTCGTAAGTCGAGCAAAGTTTCTCTTATATACCTAAGTGATTTAATGGCTCAGCTCACGTCAGATCGATTGTATCATTTCCACTTGAGCTACGAGCTATCTCCCAGCTTTTTTCTCTCTCTCTCTCTCTCCTGTTTCCTCTTCCTCACAGATTTCGCCCGAATCTTTCAGTAACATCTCGTAACCAATTTTTTTTTCTATCTCCTACTGTTATGTATATTCAAGTTACAGTTTCCTGACTTAATGATATTTCACGCTTATCAAATTATAGACGTCGCCGTTCCGAAAGACGAGAAATGGAGGCCCGAGGACCTTGCGAGCGTCGGCGAGCTAATTCTCGACATTTCCATAAACCTTGCGCATACGTAAGTTTCAAGTCGAGTATCAAAGGATACGTTGTACTTTTTAAAATAATGTAAAATAAAAAGAATTGGTCTTTTAAACAAGTTCGTTGGACGTCCTCCAAACTTGTTGAATGGAGCAAGTCTCTCGGAAATGAATGTCAAATAAAAGAACAAAAAATATACATGTACGCACGAATTGCCTGTGAAAATTATTGGAATGCAATATATATATTTTAGATACGGTTTGACGACAGAACAAATAGAAAAAAGCTTGCCTCTGATCGATACGTCGAAAACACTGATACGTGATGTATGTCCAGCCTTCCTGAGCAACGTTGAGTGCAGGCCCGGCAAGTATCGTCGTTTTGACGGACTCTGCACTAATCTGGAAAATCCAACATGGGGCTCAAGTTTGGCACCTTTTGTCAGGTAAACAGAAATATTTAATTTACTTTTACTTTTTCTTTTAAGGATAAAGTGTGTTACGTTTAATGAGTCTTACCTTGAAAGTCGAACTTGTAATTAATAAATGAGAGCATTATGCAGACGTATTTGTTTCATAAATATACGAGGAATGTGCCTAAAGCACAAAAATGGTGACCGCGACGTGAAAGGGCGACGCCGCGCGTTAAAAAGACCTCCAATAAAATATTTTTTCGCTTTAGTACCTTAACTGCTTAATAAAGCGTAACAAAGATGTTTTCGTCTGAATCGAGCTGACTTTACAGCGGCAATCATGTCACATAAAATTTCATCAGCTCCGGCCGCTCTGAAATTCATTATTTAATCGATTACTTTTTTTCTATTTACATTTTTGAAAATCCTTTTTTTTAGATAAAGACACATCGTAACTCGATATTATCTATTCACGTTTCATTAATAGAAAATAAAACTAATAAAGTAACTCCATGGAAAATCCAGCCCTAGTAGTATTCCAGCCATTTGCCAAGCCGAATAGAAAAACTAGCCGGCCAAATAAGCAGAAAATAAGTAGCTTTGCTGCAGCTTTTAAAATAAGCAGCCGGCAATCGTTACGAGCAGGTGTTTTTCTCCTCCAGCTATAAAACAGCCGTGCGACCTGATGCGAGCTGATAAATGCTGATTTTCCTAATTGGGAAACCGTCTCCCGTCGCGTTGCGTTACATTGTTATGTACGCTCCTCGTCTTTTTCCTCAAAAATAAACCCGATGACGAAAATCCAGTTATATTTACCGGACGATCTTACCGCGCGGCAATCCAAACAAAACCAAACAATCCGCGCTCTAAAAAAAACACTCGCCGACGAAACTAAATATCACCTCGACAATACACACCTTCATAAATCAAAACCATCCGAATGATCTCGCAATCGTAAGCATCTAAAGCAAACATCCTCCGCAAAATCATCGGCGACTCTAATCTCCAACTTTCCCAGCCTCAAAGCCGGCAGTATCCCGCACTACTCCCATATACTCAGGCATCAATTACGCATATATCCTATACGCACAATCAGCCCGTACTTTCTCCGGCGTCAGTCACTACGGTATTCCAGGGGCTAGACCTTCGGCACGCCCGGCTTTTTCGACTTCATGGCTAACCGGTGAGCGCCGTAATTCAATATAAATCTCTCGCTCTCTTCGCGATCTATTATCTGCTTTCGCTTTCCTTGAGCGTATATCGGCGCGCTCTCGAGAGCACAATGGGGTCGGCAACTCCTCGAGCTGCATAAGCGAGCGGCTCCTTTTACACTTCCGGCACTGGGTCGGCTCGAGCTACGACCTTGGCTGGGCGGGCCGAATTCTACCGTCGATTTCATCAAGGTCGCGCGCTGGGTTCTTTCACTTTTTTTATCAGTGGGGAGAGTCGCCCGAGCGTTTTGCACGCGCGCGAAAGTCGCGCGACCTATAGGACACGTTTCTGGCCGGCTTTGCTACAGTTTCTTTGTTCGTTTATACGTGCGTCGCGCGTTTCCGCATTTTTCGGTTTTGAAAATAAGAAGGCGTGAGAGGTGCTGTTGTAAAAGTTGCGAGTGGAGGATGCCGAACGAGTTTGGCTGGCTTCGAGTGGGAGTTTGTTTCCCGCTTTTTTTTGCCTTTCTGTTTGCGCGCTATTTTTGTTAATTAAGAGTTTTGAGAAGTATGCGAGGGCGAGTTGTTTTGAAATTGGAAATAAAGTTTTATCGATGAAATGCGTGAATTCCTGGAATATTTTAATTCTTTTAAACGATCGGCGGTTTTTCAAGAGTATTATGATAATTTTCGAGGTCTTGAAGTATAAAATGTAAAGGTGAAATCCATGGTATTATTATTATTACTATTATTTATAACAAATCATAAGCTGATGAAATAAGTTATTATTTATAATGACGGCTTTTCTAATCAAATTGTATGACTGATTAAATAATATAAGATATAACATCATACATACAAAAAAGATATAAGGTAAGCACTAAAGAAAATTCTTTAGTTGTATGCAGCACCTATAAACCAGAACTTTTAATCGTACGTAACACTAGTAAATCATCTATACGTAAAATTCAATTTTTACGAAGTCGAGAATAAAAGTTAAATATAGCTTCATATTACAACGGGATCTAAATGAGCGTGAAAAAGCTAGTGGTCTGATATTCAAGATATCATATTTTACACTTACATTGTGCGATTGTGTTCTATTTACATAATGCAACTTCACACAAGTATAGAAGTGGCATTAATTTATACATTACATTTAATACCTTTTATTATTTATAAATTGTTTAATCTGCATTTTGAATATTATAGTTTTTTTATATTATTGAAAAAACTATTTCCACGCTCTGGTAGTATATTTTCCACTTTTACCTCATAAACTCAACATAATAAATCTAGCATCACCATTTCATCAATCACCCAAAAAAAAAAATCCTAATTTCGCGAAAACATCGCCTCTGTCCCTAGGCTATTAAGTCCGCGCTTCTCGGACGGCATGAACAACCCAAGAATCTCAGTGTCCGGCAACGATCTACCTCTTGCTCGCGTCGTCTCCCGCACGATGCACCCGGACGAAGGCTTCCACGATCACGCAGGTACGGTCATGGTGATCGCCTGGGGCCAGTTCATGGACCATGACTACACGCTCACCGCCACGCCTCTAGGTAAGTTACCATCCTTCATTTATTTTTCATTATTTTTTTTCTTCTTTTTTTTTTTGGTCTGACTTTTAGTGTCGCGGTGAGTCATCGCGGGGGTGTCGTTAAAAAGTATCCGCGCGCTGTCGTGAGTCATGTGCGAGAGACGTGAATATGGCCGTAAATCGAAATTATGGGTCTTTAGCGGAAAAAGATTTGTGGGACGGGTTCTTTAAAGATGAATTTAGCTTGGAAATTCGAGAGTGCGCCGGTAGTGGCGTAAAGATGTATGTACACCTTTGCAGTGGAGAGAGAAATTCTTTTTTTAAGATTGCCGGGAGTTCGCGAGGTAGCGAGTAGAGCGACAGTAGTTGCAGGCGAGTTTGGTAAGACGTATATTTTGAGTGAGACTTTTAACTTGAAATTCTCGTTCTAAATAGTAAGGTACTGTTACTGCTTTATTAAAGTGGTAACGTTTTTCCGTAACTAATTATACGATTATACCTGCCGTCTATCAGATTTTGAAGCCTTGAAAAGCAGCTTTTAACGATTCTCTAAATGTTGACTATCAATCTTACGAAAGTGCGAAACGAATTCTTCGATCAATGGATAATGAATCGTTACATTTAACTTTGATCACAATCACAATTTCTTCATATGCATATCGATTCCGTCCCATTCTTATGCTCAATTCGAACTTATAATTCAGACGATCATACGTTTAATATCATAAATTAATTCTTAATTCAGTACATTCATTGTCTGGAATACAAATGCCTCTCGCAACTCAGCACCCAAGAATCACATCTCACTGCAACCGAAAGCCGACGTTAAGCGCATTAATAAAACCCAGAAGATTTCGTCCCTCCTCGCCAACATGACAATGACACATCCAACTCGAGTCCTCGATCAAATCTTTCATAAATCCTCGACTAAAAAGCTCTCGAGTGACACGTGACGCGCTCGACTCGAGGAATAAAAGACATGAGGTCGCGCTCGACGATTCTGAAATTTATCAAAGTTTAACGTCTGAGGCGCATTCGCTGAGACCCGGACCATCAGCGCATTATGCACAAGCCATCGGAGTTGCGACAGCCGGAGAGCGCAATTTGTATTCCGCACTTATGCGGAGAGCGATATACGGCCTTTTCAAAATTATAGCGTGACTTTCACTTTGCCTGTTCTCGCGGCAGGCGAGCGCAGCGCGGTGACGCTCTATTATTATACGAGGCGTTAAAGAGACCCTCGCCGAAATGCAAAAAGTGAAAATTCAAAAATCCGACTGTCACGTGAAGCTTGACGCCGGAGTAATTGTCCCATTTACATATATGCCGGAATTTCTAACAATGCGCCATAAAATTGCGGAACAATTTTGATACTTCATCCTCGAGTTTTAACCTTCAAAAAATGAAAATCACCCTTTATCAAAAAAGTCGACCCACCCACTCAAACAAAGCCCCCCTACCACCTCTAAAACAACCCAACAGCAACTTATAAATTCCCCTCCCTCAGACCCGATGAACCGCAACGACCCGGAGGAGTGCTGCAACCGACCACCCGAGGAGAAGAACCCCTACTGCAACGAGATCCTGATCCCTGAGGACGACTACTTCTACCGGCTTTTCCACGTGCGCTGCATGGACTTCGTGCGCGCGTTCCCCGCTGTGAGGCCGGGCTGCCGGCTAGGTAGCCGAGTGCCCTTCAATCTGCTTACCGGAGTGCTGGACGGCAACACCGTCTACGGCGTCAGCGACGCTTTCGCCAAGTAAGGGGATATATATATATATATATAGTTTTGTATGGTTAATTCTCGGGCTGGACCGTTGAAACAGTGACGGATAAGCTGACGGGTGTGGGAAGACTGGGGGGAGGGGCTGATAACGAGTTCGGTTGGCTATTGGCGATTTTAGGCACGATTTTGTTTGATCGGCAAGAAGTTTATTTTCTCAGGGGTATTGCGAGAGCAGAAGGGCGCAGTCGCCGCTGAGACTTTAATTAGCGACGAAAATTATGTCATTTGATAATGATTACGTGCAGCTCGGCTTAATGACTGACAAATAATGAAATTGATTCTGTAATCCGCTTTAATTTTAATCGAGTATCCGTATTTTTCCGCGTTATTTAATTTACGTCTTCGTTACGTAACGAAAACATATCAGCTCGTCGAAAAAAAAAGAATCCGACCGTTCTCAAAAAGCAAAGCTCGTCAAATATTTTTAATAACTGCAAATAAGCAGGCGCTCGCTTGCTCTATTATCTCCTATTTGAGTCTATCTCGTTACATCAAGAAGTCATTGAATCCATACAAAGTAAATTGTCTTTCACTCTCGGCTCTCTCGGCTCGGCGATACATAATCATTCACATCGCCTCAAAGCCTGTCTTATCCCCCATTCAGCACGACACATCGTTGACTCTGAAACACACACCGCTAACTAATGCCTCACAATTGTATCATTACGTTTTTTTCCTCTCCGCTAAAACCAGCAATCCCTCTTTCTCTCTATTTCCCAAGCCGCACGTCTGGCTCCCTCCCGAACTTACACACGTAACACACACGTATTATTAAAGCTTCGTCTCGCGCGTATAAATGACGAAACCCAATAATTGCACGGCTCTCTCTCTCTGTTTTCCCCTCGAAAAAAAACAGCAAGCTGCGAACTGGTTACGCCGGACTGCTGCGCATGAACCCCGTGTTCGAGGAGTACGGCCTGAAGGATCTGCTGCCGCTGAAACTCGATATTCCCGACGAGGGCTGCACCAGGCCAAATCGCTCCATGTACTGCTTCGAAGCCGGTGAGTTATAAAGAAAAGTCAGATGTATATGCTCGGTCGAAGTATCGCTAGATGGTGAAAATCGATACGTGAACGCGTTTGATTTTGCCGTTTAGGTGAGATCAGGGTTAACGAGCAGCTGGTGCTGACGTGCATGCACACCCTCATGGCTCGCGAGCACAACAGGGCGGCTAAAGGTCTGGCTTTGGTTAATCCTCATTGGGACGACGAGACGTTGTTCCAGGAGGCTAGGCGTATTGTTATTGCTGAGATCCAGCATATTACTTATAACGAGTTCCTGCCGATTTTGCTGGGTAAAGATGTTATGGAGAAGTTTGGACTGCTTTTGGAGAAGGATGTGAGTCTGGTTTATATTTTACTTCTATTTTAGAGAGAACGTTATAATAATGATTATGTTTTTACTAAAAGTTATTAAAAAACTTGGCCGAATAGTTTTTGTACAAGTGAAAATTTTGAAGCTATTACTCTTTTACAGGGATTCTGGGACGGTTACGACCCCAACGTAAACCCCGGCGTAATAGACGCCTTTGCCTCGGCTGCCTTTAGATTCGGCCATTCGCTCCTGCCCACCGCCGTGGAAAGATGGAGCAAAGCTCACAAGTTTATTGGTAATTATACGCGTTACGCAACATTTTAAAGCGAGCGATTTTTTTCAATAATCCGCTCGCATAAACGTATATATCGAGGCTCGCCAAGTGTATTCCGCTCGCGATCTCGTATATAGCTCGAGAAATTAGAAAGTACACATAGTATATACGGCAATTTCTACGTGTTCCCTTTTTTTTTCGCAGCGTCGAAACGCTTATCCGATCTGATCAGGCGGCCGTTCGATTTGTACAGAGCTGGCGTTTTTGACGAATACTTCATGGGCCTGATGAACCAGGCGGCCCAGGCTATGGATGACTCCATTACGCAAGAGGTAAGCCGGATCAATCTTTTTTCTCGATCGAATTGCGAAACTGCTGCTGGTAGCCTGATTCCTGGATGTTTTTATGAATTATAATTATTCGCACGTTGGGCAATGATCGGTCTAATATTTGAATCGAGCCGGTCGATCTGGATTCATAAGTAAACAGAATATGTTTCAAGGAGAGGTCCTCGTGAATTTAACTAGAAAGTCTGATTTTTATCGGATGGATGAAAAGAATAAGACTATTATCGCGATAAAAAAAGTGTTTAATATCATTTCGGACGATTGATCTCATGTATGATATGGCTACGGTTATTTAACCTTGTAAGTCAATTAAATTGAATGCACTTTTAACTTTTGTTTTGGTAATATATTATCCTCGTAAATTGATTTTTTGAGCATATTTTTAAAATAAACTGTAGTTTTTTGAGTTGCTCAATTAAAAATTTTAATCCTTTTAACTTTGAGTATCTCAGTTAAAATATTGCATACGTGTAAAAAGCAAATTTCGGCAATATATTTTTCATTTGCCAGCTCATAAAATTAAAAAAGAAATAAAAAAGTTTAACTAGTAAGCAAGTACTAATAAAAAATTTGAGATACATTGACGTGATTTTAAAAAGACACCCCAATCGCACAGCCAAATCACAAGGTTCGCAGAAAAACACTCCTCGCAATATCTCTCCTTTAAACGCTAACCAAAAGCTAATCAAGTCAAAGATCCCGGCTAAAGATGTGCTAATGGGACAAAGCCTTAAAGTCCCCAAACCTACTCACCTCGACGACACAATAATTAAGAGCGCTATCTCTTGCGGCACACGCACACAGGTCACCAATCACCTTTTCAAGAAAGTGGGCGCCAAGCACGGCATGGATCTGGTCTCGTTCAATATGCAGCGCGGCCGCGAGTTCGGCATTCCCGGATACATGGAATTCAGGTTCGTTTACGCCCGCCTATATGAGCGCCGCGTGCCGCAGCAACTTTTCAGCCGCGGGCTCGCTCTCTTTCTCTCTCTCTCTCTCTTTCTGATTTAGTTTCGACATTTTCATCTTGGGAGCATTTTCTCATAGAACGCTTGGCTTTTCCATTTCAGGAAATTCTGCGGCCTGCCTTGGGCCGACACCTTCGAGGAGCTGTTTGGCTCGATGCCCAACGAAACCGTGCGCCGATACATGTCCATTTTCGAGTGAGTGCTCGCGCCTTTTTTTTTTGTCAATCTAATTATGCGCATTCCCCGTTGGAAAATTAATAGGATTAAGCGCTATGCAGTTATGAGCTTATAAGGGGTAACTGCTGTACAGTGCGCGTTTTGAAGAAAAGCTTTAAAGTTTTTGAAATTTTCCAGACTATAATATTGCTTTGGAAATCTTGTGTTGGTATTTCGCGTTTTTAACTTGTAAATACTACATATCTTTAAAATTGCATAAATTCGTTATTTTTTTTTTAAACACGACCGGATTTCTATATTAATCTCGCTCTACGATTCGGCTGTTTATTTCCTAAGTGTCTGAATTGCGTAGAAAGGTTTGCAAAATTAAATTTAAAATAGACGTGTACATTTAACAGTAATTAACTCTTTTTTTAAAGTTGTATTACCCATAAGTAGCAAAAACAGGAGTAATTACAGTGATGAAAAAAGTGTAAAAAAAATTCCCATACGCTGAAATCTTATACTCACACTGGGACTCGCGTAAGGTTTGGTCAGTAGGAGTTAATTACCCCCTACGGTTCATTAAAAGCACGACTGAAGTAATTATTTCTGGCTACTTTGTACGTTGATCTAATTATATTTTCACTTTGTGTTATAACTATTTTTATTACACTTTTTTTCTATTCATACTTATTTAAAATCTTTACTCGTTTTTTGTTAAATACTCAATACTACTGTTAGTAAAATTCATTTGTCTAATCCAATAAGCTAATTATTAAATAATCTTGACTTATTTTTATTCTTGTTATTAAAATCAACATTCATATTAGACTTTTAAATAAACTTCAAACTTATTTTTCATAAATACACCGATACCCGCGTAAAGTGAAATTAAACATGAAACTATACTGTCAAAACTCCAAAACCCTTTAGTTACTCCCAGAGTGACAGATTAAATTGAAACAAAAACATTGCAGACACCCAGCAGACGTTGATCTTTGGTCCGGAGGAGTTTCCGAGAAGCCTTTGCCGGAAAGTATGCTTGGGCCAACTTTTGCTTGCGTCATTGCCACTCAGTTCAGTAATTCCAGGCGAGGCGATCGGTTCTGGTACGAACTTCCTAATCAGCCCTCGTCGTTTACTCCTGGTTAGTTTCATTTGAAGTCAAATCGATTGAAATCGCTTTTAATAATTTTTTCACATGATTTATTTATTTTATTGCAGAACAACTGCAAGAGGTGAGGAAAACGAAGTTAGCCAGAGTTATTTGCGACAATACCGATTTGATTGACACAATACAACTTTACCCGATGGTTCTGCCGGACCACGAAATGTAAGTGTATTTATTTTCTTATTTTTAATAATGAATTTAAGTAATTTTGAATGAAAATTAACGAATGAATAATTTTTTAGTAATCCACGAGTGCCATGTAAAAGCGGAGTTCTTCCGAGCATTGATTTTAGTAAATGGGCGGAGTATCCTCCACCAGCCTACGCTCAGCAGTACGTGAACGATTATTCAGGACAGTATGGACAATTCGTAAAGTGAAATGAAGATTCGCATAAAATTTTTTAAATGATAAAAGACAATTTAACTAAATGTTTTGGCGATTCTAAATTTAAAGCAATTGTTCAATTTTTTTTTCTTTTTTAACCATCTACATCGATCTTCATCGCTGAAACGTTTTATTTCGTATACGAGAAAAACGTACCATGAAGCATTTAATCGCAGTGTATGTGTTTGTGCTTGTAGCACATAAGACTAGTTAAATATTAAAAAAAAAGAAGAAATTGTGCATGTTAATGGAAAACTTTGCTATAGCAACTTCAAGGGAAATCGTTATTTGTTAAATTTTATTTATAGTATTTATTAAGTTTTAATTTTTTTATGTATATAATGAGTAAAAATTGGAAAAGTGTGTAACAAAAAATTGTATAATTAAAATTTGTTTTTATACTTATTTCCCTTGATTAGTCAATTTGTAACTATTTATCTATTACAAAAGTGCAATGTGCGTTACCAATATTTTCCAATGCACAATTATATGAACTGAAAAAATATAAATATTTAAATTACTTCTTTTGCAAATTATTATTTTTGTACAATTTAATTATCATAAAGATCTTAATTCTTTCGGATTATAATCTTTTCAGATTATTATAATCAAATGTATATGTACTTTAGATATTTATATTTGATAGGTGTCATATATAAACTACTTAACTGATGAATACTCCCTTCTAAATGAAGATAGTGCCTAGTACTTACGATTTAAGTGAACAAAAAAAAATAGTTCTTACTTAAATTTAAGTTTGTTTTATAAAAAAAAATAAAAATAAAAAATTTGCTGATCCTGTCAGTGTTATCAATTTAAAAAATATGAGCCATTTCCCTGTCATAGTTAATATGCTCTGTATATTTTGTAGCTTCTTAATTTATACATCAACACATACTTGCACATATCTCATTTTTTAATAATAACATTACATTGTATACTTTGCATCGCCTGGTGTAATATTAATATAAATGATTTTGTACACTTTTATAAAAAATGAATTACTGAATTCTTAATACTCTAATTGAGGATAGTATTGAGGGATTTTTTAGAGGCATTTTTATATGTTCTATGTAATGCTGTAAAGACTAAAAAACAATAATACAAATAGTAATTACTTTAAAAAGTGTGTGTTTATTTTACCTACCCTTGTATATAAATGCTTATGATTTCATGAACTTCTTTTATAAATATTACGAAATGTTTCATATGATCTCACATGTAGAAAAAACAATCTTATTTTTAATAATTAACTAAAAACTGATAAGTAGAACCTCTTTAAAAAATATCAAATAATTATTGAATCACAAATTGAATTACAATTTGAATAAATATTGTTTTAGAAGTAGTTAAATAACATTAAAAATTCATTCTTTATTATAGTTTGTTTAAGAAATGCTTTGTTAAATTTAATGTTACTCATTTTATTTTTTACGTGTTGTAAAGTAGGAATATTATCATTATTCACAATATTATATTAAACATTAAATTTAGATAATTTCAATATTTTTTGGAGTCGTGTACTTTATATTAAATTTACATTAATTAGCTGGTTGAAAAATATTGTTCTTTTTTAATACATCATTCTAAAATATTTTAATAAGAATAGTCAGAGTTACGATATTCACACAACATTATTAATATAGATAAGAAATTTTATTCAGATAAATATTTGTTATAGTTTAAATACTCTAATTGTATCAATGATGTCTGGGATGAATGGTATATCTGTATTTTCAGCACGTTGATCCCAAGTTAATAAATAAAGTACAGCTGATTATACTATTGAAATAGTACGTAATAATATACTGAGTAGTGCTGATTGTGTTTATTATTACCAAAATAATACTTTTTGAATAAATTTTAGAATAATAGAAAATAGTTGAAATCTTCTATTCATAATATGTTAACAATATAATTGTCCTTGATTTTGAGTATATAAATGATCAGCGGAAAAATTGTATGTAGTAGGTGTCACATTAAATTGTAAGTATCATTTCAAAGATAAAGCTTGTAAAATTTATTATATTCTTATTGATTCACTGCTAGTTCGAAATTAATGTATAAAAAAGTTTTATAGGAACTATTTTAAATATAATTTCATAAATATAAACCTTTTAAGTACTTACTTTACTATATTTTACTAAATTATATTACATATTATGGGAGAAAAGTAAATATCTATATACTATATTAAATTAGAATTATTTTTAGTTCTTAATAAGAACACGAAATCAAATAAAATTAACGAGAAAGGATTCTCTACTGGATACCTGTTACTTAAGAAAAAATGTTTTATCTCTTCTGTCTTAGGACAACTATATAAACCCTTCTTGCATTGTCACCTAGTATCATTCCAACAGAAGATCTACTGCCACTAGCTGAACGTGCGTGAAGGGTTTTATTTTTATCCATAAGTAAGTAACAAATATGAATTATTTATAATTTTGTGAAGTTACGCAAAATATTTAAGTATAAAAATTGCATAAATTTGCGGAAGAGAACAAATGTGACAACCTTAAAAATTCAACCTTAAGTTTTCATTAAATCATGTTAGTGTTAAACCTTATTTTGTTTTATTAATATATCATTTTTATATTGAAAATATTTACTGTATTACGTATAGTCATAAAAAATAATACTTTAAATCTACAATAGATTCAATTTTATAAAAAAATATGATTTCCTGGGGATTGTTATATTTTTAATTCCTACTGCTAGAACGAAACTGACATTTTGTCAGTTTTAATTTATCATTTACTTCTCTACATTATTATTTTATAATTTTTCTTCTATCGCTTTATTTTTTATAATTATTGTACAATGTATTTTTTTTATCTACAGGTATGATTTCCACGAAGCGTCTTTTTATTGTTTTATTCCTGAGTTACATCTTTTGTCTTACTTTCGTGGTAGCTCACCCTTCAATAGGTACGTCAATCTTTTTAATTTAAAGTAAGATTATTTTTATAAAGAATGAAGATAGCAAATTTATGCCCCAGAGTAGCTCTACAGTAGATTTAATTTTAATGGTTTTTATCCCAGGTACGTGTTTTCGAAATTGCTCACAATGTAAGAAGTTCTTAGGAATTTATTTCGACTCAAATCTTTGCGACGAATACTGCGTGAAATTCAAAGGAAAGATGACCCCAGATATTGATGACACCGACAGTATTGCACCATTCATCCATAATTTGAACGAAGTTCAATAAATTTCTTTCAAGCTTACTTCTAACAACCATTGCGCATTTTTAAAAATATTTAACTGATTTCAATGCTAGTGTGCTAGAGGATATATAATAATTTTTTAAAACGTAAATAGAATGTATTGTCTTTATTGATTTAGTTGCTATTTAATTGTTAAATGCATAATTTATTAAATTACACAAATAATTACTTTAAATTATCTAGGTATTATTTTATACAAAACGCTAGTTATAGCATCTTAAAAAAATATTGTGCATCATCGTCATTTTAAGAAAATAGTTAACTTTCTGCGATTGCTAAATTCGACCCGCACTCAGGTATTATAGAAAGTGTTTGCTTGAATTCAAGCTGTTGTATCTGCAAAATAAAATAAAAAATTATAAATAACATTATTCGAATTCATTAACACCTTACCACCTTATACCATTAACCCAAGCCCATCACTTTCTTATTAATTTTCCCCACCAAATACTCACTCGATGCCGAAGAGCCTTCTCATTGCTAGCAGCCTTGCCCAGCAGATCCTTCACTCTCGACAGCAGCTCTGACTTCTTATTCAGCTGCTCCCTCAATAAAGCAATTTCACTGTTACTATCCTCGGCGCCGGCCTTGGCAGCTAGCTCCTCCAGCACAGCTATCCTCTTATCAGCCAGCTCGAGCTCTGTCTCCAGAACGACAATGCGACGCTTGGCCTGCTCATGATTCTGTCTCAGGTAGTGACAATTGCAAGTAGACGAGGACGAGTCAACGTCGCAGTGGCTCAGCGAGCTGCGCAATTTTTTGTTTTCAAACTGCAGCTTTTCTATGAGCTTTTTCAGCGTTACAACCGTGCGCTCGAGCTCCGCCTTCGTTCGCTGGGTGCCACTGCCGTCGCGCCTCGGCGCCGCCGCTGACGAGTAATTCGGTTCTATTGATTTTTCGGCCTTCAGGAGCTCGACGTATCTGTTGATGGAGGAAAAGAGAGAAAAATCAATGTTACAGTTACAGGTTGTTTAGAAGATTGGCATTTTTTACGTTTGTAAATTTTTTGTATGTTGTATAGTTTGAATTAATTTGAATAAATGTGGGTATAAACGTAAATATATGGCTTTTTAACTAATATTTTTATACTGCGATTGTTTTTTTTTTTTCATTCAGATTTAACAATCAAATCATTATCATATATAAAGAAATAGTATTTAATGTTATATAATTGAAATAAAAAATAAGGCAGGCCTTTACAAGTAGTATAAAAAATTTTATTAAATGGTTTCTTAAAAATCTTTTCATTGCAAGATGTACAAAAGCTAAAATATTACATATATACTAGTATGCTCTAAACTTAATTTTCTGTATAAGAATTGAAAAAAAATGAATAACCTTCTTTGTAAAAATATATAAAACTTTGGAAAAGTTTCGGAATATTATTATTTATTATTGAAGTTTTTCAAGTCATATTGCACCACATAGCTACGCATGCTCCACTTACGGTAATATATAGAACGTAACGTATGTTCGTAATCATTAAAAAGTCATTCCTCAATGTTCGCGTTATACCCTATAATACACCTGTTGCGCAAATGTTCTTACTTTTCTAAGTGTTCAATTTTTTCGTGTAACTTCGGCGCATTAACATGGTCCCTTTCCAGCTCCAGCCTCAGCTCAAAATTTTCCGTCTCCAGCTTGAGATTCTCCTTCTCCAGCACCTCGATATAAGTCTTCATTTTTTCCTTGCCGCTGTCGATACAATTACTCTAAGGCAAAAAAATCAGCAGATACAGTGAAACCCAGCGCAGCCCGGCCAAGCGATCTAACACTACCACAAACGTTCATAAATACCAATAATAAAATTACTTAAAAAATTAATGCGCCCTATTTACAGTATCTCAACTTAAGAACCTTAAAGCATCCCTACAGTTGCATCTCAACCGGCTGAAACAAAAGCAATATAATTACGCATTACGCAACCATCCTACACTCCCAAAAAAAACCAACTCGTGCTAAAGTGCGCTCAGCAAGCCGTGCACGTGCCACGCAACGTCAAAAACAGCTCATCTGCACCCTGTAATATCACGGACCTCGAAGCCGTCGCTCTTTTTCTCCTCGCTCGCTCTGCGCTCCAGCTCCTCGCTAGCTCGGCGCTCGAGCTCCTCGTTCGTTCGGCGCTCGAGCTCCTCGATGTCCCGCCGCTTGATCAGCTCGAGCAGATCGCCGACGCGCTCCCTGAGCTCCTGGCACTCGCGCTGCAGCTCCTCGACGAGCAGCGCGTTGGCCTCGTTGTTGCGCGAGGTGGTGGCCGTCTCGCTGCTGGGCGCGGGTGATGGCCAGGCGCTGACTAAGCTCTCGGCTCTGTATCTGCCGCGCAGGTACCATTTTTCGCGCTCCATGCAGGCTATGAGGCTGCGAAGTTTCTCGTAGTTGGACTGGAGGCGTTGGCACTCTTCGGTTTTTTCTTTGAGGCGCTCTTTTAGGCGCTCGGCTGTTTGTTGCCAGCGCTTTAGCTTGTCCCAGAGGCCTAGGTCCTCGGCGGTCTGTTGGGAATTTTTGGGGGTGTGAGGGTTTTTGGTTGAGGTTTGGAGGAGAAATGGGGTGTTGATTTGGAATTTGAGTTTGGGATTTAAGTGAGCGTTGAAAATAATGATTATAAAAATTCATTTAAACGAATAGATGAATGAATAAATGTTAAAAACTTGACATAAAAGCCAGCATAAAATTTCCGCAAAACAAATATCTCTCTACCTTAGCTCGCTTAGCTTGCTGCACCATAAAGTGACGTTCCAGCATTCCTTTAGCCTCCTGCAGCTCCTCCTCCAGCTCCTTCACCTTTTTCTCGAGCTGCATTTCACGCCTGGACGCCTTCTTCTCCTGGGCCTTCACCGCCATGCATCTAAATCAATACCCAACTCTTAGTAACAAAAAAATATCTCACCATCTCTCGATTATCAAAAACAAATATACCTCTTGCTCAACTGCTGCTGCAACTCGGCCAGCTCGTTCTTCAGCGACTTCTCCCTCTCAGCCGCTGCGCTCAGCTGCTTTCGCAGCCGGTCCAGCTGAGCCTGGGACTGCTGAAACTCGTAGCAGCGCGAGTCCTCGACGACGTAGGTCGCGGAAAGCTGCCGGCTAGCTGCTACCGCGTGCTCCTCCAGCTCGGTCTGCAAGCGTAAATTTAGCTTGAGGTGATTTCGCTTTTCGGAAGGGTGATTTTGGGTATACCTCTATTTCATCGGCCAGACGGTTGTCCTTTATCTGGAGGGCCTTCATGAACGATATGACCTCGGTTTTTGTGGTCGGCGCACGACGGCTTTCGGATAGCTGACGGCGCAGCTGGTCCACTTCGTATTGGCGCTTGTTTAGCTCTGAGCGGTAGCTCTCGATTTCCTCTCGATGTTGTTCTTCTAGTCTGTTTTGATGTTCGATTGCATTATTTTTCTGTTTAGCTTATAATGAGAGAATTTTCGCGAATTCATAGATAAAGAAAATGCGGTTTGAAAAAGAAAAGGTAGAAAGCGTTCGCGTTATTAAGAAATAAATAAATATACAATCCAGTATATTTTAAAAGATGCCTTTTACACGTTTTAATTTCATTCAACACCCAACCTGACAACCAAGAAAAAAAGCCGAAATAACCTTCTCTAATCTTTAAAACCCACACCACCCAAGTCAGCCACTTCTCAAAAAAAGCGAAATTCAAAAAAAATGATAGCAACACCCTCCCACTCCCACCACCCTTTCCCCATCTCGCCCCTCAAATAATCATAAATATCTCCGCAGAGCCCCGAATTCCTCCACAAAGTGCTCACCCTCCGAGAGAGAAAAAAAAAAGGTTCGTCCCTCGCATTTCTCCGGCACGCGAGCTTGCGCGCCCCATACGAACCTCGCCCTCGTGCTATCCATGTGCCTCAATCTATCCTCGGCCAATCGATGCCACCTCTCCGCCAGCTCGGCGCTTATGCTCAGCTCCGTCTCGAGCCTCGAAATTTTCTCTCTCAGAATCGTCTGGTGCTGCTGCTGCTGCGGCTGCTGCTCCTCCGCTGTCAAAGTAGCCTCCCCGACGGATAAATCCTTTTCGGGGCACTCGACCCTACGGGGAAGAAAAAGGGCGCTGGAAAATATTCTGTGATATAAAGTCGCGTGTGTACTTTGAGCGAGGGGAGAGAGTAGAGAGCGAAAGTCTGCGTGGAATTTGGAGGAAATGTAGGTGCCGGATGGCTGTGCGGAGAAGATGCTTTTTCAAATTCGAAAGCGGATTTTCGGGATAATTGCGATTCTGGAAAACTATTACAAGTCGGCGAAATATCGCGTGAGGGTTTTTTTTTATGTTTAAGTTTTTACAGCGAGAACTCGTTGAGAATTTGAAAGTTGAAATATTTCCAGTTTGTTTTAAGAGCGAAGGAACTGGTGTGTTGCAGAATGATGTACGAATTTCAAAACTAGTTTTCTTTTAATCTTGTTACGTGTGCGAAAGTTACGCGGTTACTTCATGCTTCAATTATTTCATTTTTTTTTTAATTAAAAATAAAAATTCTGTAAAAACACTCTGTTTTCCTTTGAACAAAAGGCCTGTGTTTCGAAAACAATCAAACATCCTGCCTTTTTCGAGCACCCACCAAAAAAATTCTCGCAAAAATCCACAGCCCTTCTTAAAAAAAAAAATCAATAAAACCACGCGCACTAATAAATATAGGTCAAATTCAATCCCAAACCGTGCGCACCCGCGCGAAAAATGATAACTCCCAGCGACACCCCACTTTCCTCCGATCGTCCCCCATAAACCATCGCAACCCCGCGCCCCATCAACCCTCCCTTCGCGGCAAAAAGTATAAACCCTCCAAAGGAAAAGAAAAAGCGAGTGTGGAAAAGCCCTAACAGCGCGTTATCAGCCATCTTCTCGGCGATTTGTCTCCTTAAACTCTTAATCTCGTCGTGCAGCCTGGCTGCGGCCTCGCTGTGCTTATCGCGGTCCTCCTTGAGCAGGCTCTGGTATCGGCCGATCGTTTCCTCCTTCTGAGCGATGATCTTTTCAAGGCTGCTGATCGTCGACCTGAGAGCCTCCTCGCTCGTGGCGATGGTTCGGGGCTCTTTGGTCGAGTCCGGAGATTGCTGGTTGACGGCGACGAGGTGGCTCTTGGCGTCGAGGAGCTCGGTGAGGGCGACGATGCGGGCTCGGTACTCGGCCAGTTGGGACTCGCATTTGGACAGGGCGACCGAGCGCTCGGATGCTAGAGTTAGGGCCTGGCCGAGCTGCTCCTGCAGGAGGGCTATGTTGGCGGCTGGAAGGTATGGTTGAGAATTTTGGGTTTAATGATGATTGAAGCTGAGATAAACGGGCTTGGTGTGTTTGGGATTACGGTTGCTGAGTTATGTAAGGACAATCTGCTACTTAACTTTCTTTTTCGTGTAAATAAGCCTTAATTATGTTTTGAGTTTTTATCTGATCGAGAGGTTGAAAAAATAAAGCTGGGGTTTTTGGCGTTTTCAATGCCACGCGTTCCAGTCTCAAAAAGAAAAAATGAAGCTAATGTTATGAAATTTTCAATGCCACACGTTCCAATCTCAAGAAGAAAAAATGAAGCTAATGTTATGAAATTTTCAGTGCAACACGTGTGAGTTTTAAGAAGAAAAAATGAAGCTAAAGTTTCGGAACTTTCAATGTCGCACGTGTTGGTCTCAACAAAAAAAGTCAACCGTCTGACCGTACCCGTAATTTTCTACACTTTTACATTCAGGTTAACGTACTTTATAAGGCCATCGGCCTTGAACCTTTCTCAGCTTTCAAAATCAAAGAATGTCAGTTTATCCTTTTTAAAAAACTAATTATAGTACCTTTCATTACGACCACATAATCATCAAATATCAATGCCAATCGACATTTCCCTTTTCCCATAAAACTACTTAAAAATCAACTAAACACTCCATTCCCATCCAAAAAACATACTAAAAACGCGCCCACCTTTCGACGGCGCTTCATCTCCGCTTTCTCCAACCAGCTCGCCGATTTCACTTTCATCCTTATCTTTTTGCAGCTCAAGCAGCGTCTCGCTCCTCGTTTTCACCTTCTTCGAGCCATCATCTCCGTCCGACTCTCTGCAAAGCGCGCACTGCGTCTCGGCTGAACGCACCGCTAGCTCGGTCTGGACCGATTTCGCGTTCATTTGTTTTGACGCGCTGCTTTTCTCGATTTTTGCCACAGTCTCGACTGCTTTATCAGCGCAGGCCCGCCGAGTCCCGGCTTTTTGCACTTTCCAGGCTTTTTGCGCTTTGCTCATTTCGTGCTCCATTAATGCCACCTTGGCCTCGTAATCCGACAGGCTCGCGTTCGCCCGCTGGACGGATTCTTCCAGCTGGCTTATTTGCAGTTTGTATTTCGACTCCTGAAAATGGAATGGGTGATGCTGTTTTATTGCGTTTTTAATGATAGAGGGGGATGATTTTTGGTTAACGTACCGCGAGCGTTTGTCTGGTTTCGTTCGTGAATTTTTGCATTATGTCTTGGACGTCGCTGCTGCCGATCTGTTGCTCCAGCATGTCTTTTAGCTGTTCGACGATCTGAAGGCGGCTCGTGAGAGTCTCGTGCTGGATTTTTAGTTTTTCGTTCTGCTCGTTTATTTTAGTTATCAGCTCCTTGACTTCGTTTCGCTCGTTATTCAGACTATTTAGCTTGGCCTCGTACCTTTCCCAAGTGCTTAAAGATGTCGAGCCGGCGTATTGGTGTTGCAGAAAATCGATTATTTCGATGTATTCGCTGTTAAATGAAATAAATTATGACAATTAGTCATTAATAAATGCATTTTTAAAAATCATAATTTTTTTAATTTAAAATGTGTATACAGCTGCGCCGACTCTTTGTAAAAGTCTCTCTGCGGTGTAACAAATTTGAAAGGTTGCGCAACAAGCCACTTACAACTATCGCACGTGACATCTTACTATTAAAAAAAAGCAACCACTTGACCGACGTCCAATCCAGCAAATTCCCAGACCTCTCACTCGCTGCATTTCAAAAACGAAATTTCCTCCCAAGGCTGCCCGCTACAACCACTGAAATTCCCGCAAATTTTTCCGGGTCCTCCCATTATCCAGTAACCTTGCATCTCCCTTAAAAAAAAAAAAATAAAAACCGCAATCATTACCTGCAATACGTCTGCTTCCTGCTCCGCTCTGCCACATCCTCCTCGCTGTCCAGCTTCAGCCTCCTCATCTCCGAGCACTCGCCCTTCACCCTAACCAGCTCCACCTCCAGCAGCTTCTTCCTCTCCCTCAGCTCCGTCTCTATAATCTTATAATTCGCCAGCTCGAGCGACAGCCTGGCCGTCTCCTTGAGCCTCCTGTCCTCCTCGTCGCTCTCCCCCTCGAACCTGAGCACTCGCTGGCGCAGCTCGTTGAACTCGGCCAGCACCGTCGAGTCGATCGCCCGATGGATCAGCGCCTCCTCCTGGGCTATCTCCGCGGCCCTCCTCAGCTTCTCGTTCTCCGCCCTCAGCTCGGCCAGCTGGGCCTCCAGCTCGCCGATCGCCCGCGCGTCCAGCCTGTTCAGGCAGGAGGTCAGCGTCAGGCTGGACAGCTGCTTGTGCAGCGAGACAACCTCGTCGCGCAGCTCCTGCGTCGCTCTGCTCCTGCTCGACTCGTCAGCCTCGAGTTTCGACTCTAATAAAGCTCTCAGCCGCAAGCTGGACTCCAGGTACTTGTCGCGAAGCTCGTTGTAGTCTTCAGGACTGACGAGGCTGCTCTGGAGCTTGACGAGCGAGTCGATCCGTGCCTCCAAGACTCGCTGCCGCTGCTCTGATTCGCTGAGCGTCTTCTTGAACTCGCTCTCCTGGGCTACTATCTCCTTGGCCATGGCGTAGACCTCCTCGGACTTTTTACCGAAGAAGCCGGACTCGTCCTCCAGGGGAGTGTCGCGGTACGGCTCGTCCTCCAGCTGCTGGATCTCGTCCATGTCGGCGGCCTTGCCGGACGCGCGCCCGGAGTCCGCGTTCTGCGAGTGCGAGCTTCGGCCTGATTTAGCCGAGCGAGCTGGGGACGCCTGGACTTCTTTTGCGTCCTGGGATTTTGGTGAGTCTTTTGATTGGAGGCACTCGCCTTCCTCGACGCTGCTCGGACGCTGCTGCGACTCCGCCTGGAGCTGCATTTGATTTTTTCTGCGGGAGGAAGGATGCGTTAGTGTTTGGGTTGCTGTTTGCAAGCTTGATGAAGGGAGAAGGTTTCAACCTTATTTGTTGAAGCTGGCCGCGTAATTCGGCGTTGCTGCCCTGCAGGTAATTGACACGGCCTTGTAGTCGCATCGCCGGGTGGTACCAGCCAGCTAAGTGCCTTGCGTCCAATGCCTCCAGTAGATTTTCCAAAGTTTGGGACTGTATAGTTATTATACTCTTACCTGAAATACTCGAAAATAATGAGACAAACGAATCGCGTTAGTTAAGCAGCTAATCGATGCTTTTGATTTACCGTCTTGGTTGTGAATACAGTCCAATATTTCGTGCATTCCTTGCCTTAAAGCTTCGTTCTCTTCGATGACCCATTTGACGTTTTCTTTTATCCTGCGCAGCTCTACGTGCTCTTTTTTCGACTCCGACCTGAGACTTAATTCCTCGGCGTTTTCGCTGTCGCTCGATATGCCGTTAGTTTTGCTAAGCTTGTTCTTTAGAGATTCTTTTAGTGCGATTTTCAATTTTCTTATCTGAGTGACGGACAATGAAATTGGTTATAGTAGGTTATTATAGGTAACAATAGGAAAGTTTTGGTATATTGAGCGAAAATAAATAATTTCTTTTATACCTGGAACTTTAAATCGACGATTTCGCTGGACAGCTGGTTGTTGTTTCGTTGCATTTCCTCAAGTTTTTCTTCGTGTGCTCGCTGACGTTGAAGAATTAGATCCTCTATGGAAGAATCTTCATCGTCCGTGATACCTAGTTTTTCTCTGTGAAAATATTATAAACTATTTATTATCTATTTAATAAAAGATAAATTATAAATTGAACTTAAAGTTACCGTAAAACTATAATCGCTTCTTCGAACCGTGAATTTTCAATTTCAAGCCTATTAACGACATCAACAAGATCTCCAATGTGTTGATTCTTCTTTTCAATTTGACCTTTCAATTCTCTAATCTCCTCAAATGCTTCTGTTAAGCTTGAATTCTCGTCTTCGTATTTATTTAAAATTGCAAGCGCTTCGCATAGCTTCGAAAAATTACGGGAAAAACGTTTATTAAAATATTTTGTTATATTTATATAATATGTATAAATACACGTACCTGTTCACTTTTCACTTTGGCATCTCTTTCAGCACGTTCCAGCAGACTTTCCAACGAACCTATCCTTTTGGTAGCATCTTGCATCTTTTTGTTCATCTCACGTTGATCTTTACTACTTCTTCTGGAAGTACTTTTTCTGAAAGTTTTTAAACCATGAAAAATCTTTTGTTTACCCAATTAAGAATAATTAAAAGCCTTATACAAAATCAACTTCAAGCCAAACACATTTCTATCGAACCCGTATTCTCCATTTCACACGCAGTCTCGAAACAAAGACGATATCTCAAACAATAAATCAAATTAAAGGCTCTATTCTTCGTTTGCTCAGCTCTCTCTCTCTTTAACACTTCTAGATCTATTCTCCACAGCTGACATACTTACGTTTTGCCATCGGATTTGAATTTTTCGATTAGCAGGCTGCTCTCGTTTATTTCGACTACCGCCTCGGAGAGCTTGCTCTGGAGCTCGGCTATTATCTCGTCGCGACGGTTGATGTCCTGGATCAGTCGCTCGATATCCTCGTGATTCTGCTCGTCCGGCGAGGCGTTTGTTAGCCTGTCGCTCGCCGCGCACATGAGATTCTCTTTGAGTTTGTTAATGGTAGCGTCTTTTTCGTCCAGGATTTCCTAAAATTAGATTAAAAGTAAAAATATTAATTTTTTTTTTACTTAGGAGATTGAAAAACTTTTAAGGATAGTTTTATTAATTTAATTCGAGAAGATGATAAAATTCCATTAGGATTCTACCTTCCATTCGACTATTCTCGCTTCCACTGCTGTGCCGAATTCCTCGATAATAGCATCCCTTTCTGCTCGTTCATTAGCCATTTCTTCGATTTGAGAAATAAGAAGAGCATTTTCTTGCTCGAGCTCAGCTAATCGATCTTTTGGATGCGAATAAGTTGGCGAGAAAAAAAATTTCATTTTACATGTATAATTATAAAATACAATAGCTTGGTATGTGTATATTTGAAACAAACCTTTATATAATAAATTGTCGTTTCGTATTGTGTTCATTTCAAGTGTCATAGAATTCATCTTTTCCACGGCATCTTTCATTTCGGCAGTTAATAGCTTAAGCTTACTCTTTAATTGTGCATTAACGTGTTCCATATTCTGGAAAATATGGAACAGTTAATTTTAATACACGCATTATTGTTATTAAATTAGATACGTAAATCATACTCAAAGAATAGGTTAACATTTAGGTTATTATTATAATTACTTTTAATTGTAACTAATTGCTTTCATTTGTAAGTATTGGAAAAATCAATAATACAAAATTTGGCGTCTACTTACGTTCAGGTCAGGGACAAACCGTCCCTTTTTGGATTCCTTACTTCTCTTTACTGGGCTCTCCATTTTTAAAAATATTACTGTACACGTATAAAAACTATCTCAACACTAAATCTGATATAAAATTTCTTCTAATATTATCTTAAGAAGTTTTATTTATTTGCATCATAACTGTAAAATTATATAAATCGAACTTATGTTACATCTGTTACGAACACATTAAAAAACAACTGTTGATATTTATAATAAATATCACTGTGCGCTGTTAATATAAATTCAATTATTTTATCAGCCATCTTGCTTTTGACTTTTCATACTTTCGAAAATTAATAACATCTGAAAAAGAAATTTCTGTAATACATAAAATATTAAAATTTGCAAACTAAAGATTAGAAAAGTTTACCTTTGCGTGGGTATAAATAAATGTCAGCATTGATTCGCCTTGACGACTCTTTGTATCGAATTTAAGCGCTGATGCACCTTCGCTTGGTTATTTTCGTGACTGAGTACAGTATTAGCTTTAGGTCGATTATCATAGGCAAACTTACAGAACTGATTCTCTGAATTTATTTTTATTTTCCAATCGCTACGGCACTATATAGTAAGATACGTAAATTATTTTTTGCAAAAAGGTTTGCGGCTTAGATTATCTCGAATTAGAAATACAGAATTTTTATTTATTATTCTTAGAATGTTTATATATTATATTTTAAGTTGAAATTTATTAATAAATAATATTTAAATTATTTGAAACTACATTTCAATTATTCAGAGATTGAGACTATACATAAAAAATTAATTTATTTGACATTTTTTATTTTTCTTTTAGCGCGTTATATCGAATTGTTTAGTAATTCCTTTACATTATGTGTTTTGAAATGAAATTAATTTGCACACTATACCTTAAATAAATTTAGAAGTGAAAAGTTAAAAAATATTTAATTAAAAAATACATTTGGTCTAATGCAATAATTAAAAAAAAGTTTCAAATCAATTCAAAGCCCCAAAAAAGAACTAATTTCTCTTATACTCAGCAACATAGTTGTATTGAATAATAGTTTTATCCCTTTATAGAAATTAATTAATGCGCCTACTTTCTTCAATGCTATTGTTATAGTTACGTGCAGGTGCAATAAATGCATATTAAAGAAATTACCTACCCATTTTTTAAACTTATCAGCTAGTCAACTTAATAATAATAAAAAATGAATTACAAAAACACTTCTCAAAAACTGCAAATTAGTCATACGAATACAACAAAAGAAAGAACTAACTAACTATACACGAACAGAAAAAAACTCTACTGTTGTTTTCGTCGTTAATGTTATGCTCTTATTTCATCCCTAGCGACGGATGGTTGTGAATGGAGACACACACAATCAGCTCTACTTTTCACCTGCGATACCAAAGCGCGCAGGTAAACGCACTACTGACATATATCGATTATACAGGTACAGAGCACTGTTAGTCGGTAATGTAGCAATCATCGGCTTTTGTCAATAACCATTATCATACAAATTTTTATTCAAACAATAATACAATTTGATATGAGTGTGGAAGGTGGTTATTTGCCTCATATGAAACGTTCTTATGCCAAGAGAGCTGAAAATTTTCTCTTAAAATTAGGATTTTTAGATTAGATAGGGGTAAAAATAATTAAAATTCAAATTTTTTCTAAAATTATTAATATTTTGTTTGGACAAAAAACTCAAGTATTTATTTAAGTTCGAGCTTTTGCAAGTTACCATCATGAAAGTTTTTGGAAGCTTGAATAGACATGTTGGGACATCTGACGACAGGAGACACTTGCTCAGTTGCTTGTTTGACATGAGGTTAGGTTAGTCACGCCGAGTCGATATTTACGTGCGGTGTTTCAATTGAGTTTTTATGAGAATTTCGATTAGGATGTTTTATAAGCTTGATTAATACTTTAAAATGTGAAGTACTTCAAGCATTCTTTAGTACTTATTTTATTATTTTATAATACTTGAAAGTTACATTTTTATAAATGTAATTGCATGAATTCAGAATTAAGTTTGGGCTTTAAGTTAGTAGAAAAAAGTATTTTAAAATTGATAGGTTAACTTATTATTGATATGTTGGTCTTTTAATTTAGTAAAATTATTTAATTTTTAGATAAGATTATTAAGGACGATGGATGACACAAAAATTGATTTGTCAATATCAGGATCTGAAGTATTTGTTTGGAGTGCTGATGGTAAAAATTCTTAATTTTAAATTGTATACATAATGATGTTGTAGTTGAAATTATTTTAGTCCTTTTAAATTACAGATTGGTTGAAATTAAGACAAGAGTATAGAATTGTAGGAGATTGCATTGGATGTATTGCAAAAAAGCCAAGACAAGACTATCTTTCTGGTCTTCCTGTATTGTTACTTCCTGAAGAGGGCAAACTTTTAATAGAAAAAGGTTTGGCTCGTTTAATTCAACGACCAATGTTAAAAGAAACACCTACTGAGTCATTAAGAAAAAAATTTGAAGAATACAGAGCAAAATTATACTCTGAACAAAATGAATGTTTGATTGATCAAAGGAAAATACAGGTAAATGACCGTTGAAATAAATATTTCAATTTATATATTCTAAAAATGTAACTTAAACTCTTGTTTAAGGTTTCTACATTAATGGACCGAATAGTAGAAGGTAAAAAAAGGAAAATTTTAGGATTGCATACTAGTAAAAAGAAAATGAGAAAGCCTCTTGATGAGGAAACACAAAAGACACTAGAAAACGTTGAAATTGATAGAAATGCTTTAATGGAAGAAGAAATGGCAAAACTGCCCAAATTAGAAAAGATTGATGCATTAGTTCAGACTCACACAGGTAAAAAAAATGTGTTTTAGAATTAATATTCTAAAATAAATACTGTGTTAATAGCTATTTCTTTTATTCAGCGTTTCCATGGCATATAGGTATTATAAAAGTAGAAAATTGGAATTATCCTTCTAATGATGAAGAATCCTTCAAATATAAGGTATTTAAAGATCTCTGGGAACAAGGTTATTACGTAACTAGTGGACAGAAATTTGGCTGTGATTTTTTGGCATATCCAGGTAATGAAACTACTATAATTTAAATGTTATTCTTAAAATTTAACTGATAATAAAAATAAAATTATTTACAGGTGATCCAATCATGTTTCATTCTCAACTTTTGATTCATTGTAAAAATAGAAATGAGGAAATGTCTGTATTAGAGATTGTTGCAGATAGTCGTATAGGTAGTCACGTCCGAAAGACTTTAGTTTATGCAACTTTATCTAAAGATGGGGAAAATATTGAATACTTCTCTTCTAGATGGGCAGACTCATCTATGGGAGAATTTTAAAAATAAGTGTACAAAGACTAAATTTTTATTAACATTATTGGTAAAATTAACTTTACAGTACAAATATAAATATATTTTATATCTTATCAATTAGTTTAAATCTATTGTGTTGAGGTTCTGGAATGACATTAAAATATTTTTTGTAAATAGATTGTCCTTCTCTACCAGGATAGAATAGTTTAATCCAATTATGCTCCCAGTTCATATTAGCTTTTTCACATGTTACTACAACTTTACCGGGGTACATTGCAAATAAAGTTCCATCTTTACCAAATCCAACCTGAAAGATTTATTAAATTTTTAATTTTTAGTTAATTATGTAACATGTATATTATAAATTATAAAAATAATTATATCTAAAATATATCTATTGATTTAAAGTAAATTGTTAAATATCCAATTTTTAAATGTAAAAAATTCTTACATTTAATCCAGGATGAAATCTTGTTGAGTTTTGTCTAACTAGAATAGTTCCATCAGTAACAACATCACCATCTTGTCTTTTCCAACCTCTGTGTTTTGGTTTTGAATTTCCAGCGTTTCTAGTTGTACCACCAGTTTTCTTTGAAGCAAAGCGACAAGATACTATTGAAAATATAATTTTCGTATTAAAAAAGAAATGTGGTAAAGCAAACAAATTGAAACACTTAGTTGAAACACTTATTTATAAACTATGAAATTAATTTAATGTCATAAATACATTTTAATAAAACTTTTAAAATACGCCTTGCTTATAGAGTCAATGGTTTTAAGTAGAAATAACATAACCTATATTACAAAGTAAATATAAGTTTCTAACCTGTGAGGCTTGTAGTTGGTTTCACTAATGTTTGACTAACGTTTCCGATACATTTCGCAGTCAAGTTTGATAATGCAGCCATTTCGAAAAATGACTTCTCCCTTTTTTTAAATTAAAATTTCTATTTAACAGTATCCTATGTCAGCCGAATCATAACCCAAAATACTTTTTGCATCAATTATTCGTCTGCTACTCTGCTGCTGCTCTCGAGTCTGGATAAAGATTGAGACTGCAACAGAAACCTACATCTCCGATGTAAGATAATAGATAACACAAGTGTGATTTCTTTAATAAAAGTTTAAATGCTTATTATTGCAGGCATGAACAAACAAGAATATATGAGGTAACATAAGGGCAACGAATATATAAGCCAGGACTGTTCTTCTATATACAAGTCTATATTCGTTGATAAAGCAGAGTAGCAGACACATATGTAGAGAACACGTGATGGGTATATATACTTATGTAGTAATGGTTGTAGTAATGATCTTTTGGTCAAAACATTGATTTTCGTGAATAATAGTAGGGATCATGAATTGGGAAAAACCCTGGAGCATGAATGCCCGTAGAAGAAAAAACAAATTTATGAATTCTATCTCATCTATGGTTCTGACGACAAAAGTAAAAAGTTTTTCTAACCTTCAAATTATTAAATAAAGAGAACGTTAATACAAGTTAAAATTTTGTTTAAATAAAAATTTTATAATTTTAAAATTCGTTTTAAATTTTGAATGATAGTCAATCGGACAAGGAAAGTACTTACAAGTTTTTTGTTGGTTGAAATTTTTATTTGTACATGTACGTTGATACAATCTTTTAATGAAAATCTAAGCTATTTTATTTATTTAAAAAATGAATAACTGTAAAGAATCCATGACATATAAAAATCTAATACATCTAGCAGACTTAATTGTAAAAGGCGATTTAAAAAATTTAAAGTGCACATTAGATAAATACGAAATTTCAAAAAATGATGAATGGTTCCTTTTAGACAAAGCAATAACAGAAAAACAAATAGATATAGTTAAATTTTTAATTGTAAATGGATTTGACGTAACTCAAGACATAAATTTAAGAGACCTTCGTAATACAGGTTCCCTTCTTCACAGTGTTATATATAGTGGAAGTCTTGAACTTACTGAAATTTTTTTGGACAAAGGAGCTTCTATTGAAATTGTTAATCAAATTAATGAAACACCACTTATTGTGGCTGCAAAAGAGAAAATGTATTCAATTATTGATTTAATGTTACCAAGGGTTTCTTTAAGAAATTTGAATGATTACTATGGTTTTTCTCATATGCATATTGCATGTATGAGAAATCAAGTGAACATTGTGAAAAAATTTTTACAAAATGGTGCTGGGAAGAATGATTCTGTCAAAATAAATTCTGAATTTTGGCCTGGATATACAGCTCTACATTTTGCTGTAAAATTTCAATGTTTAGAAACAGTGGAATTTCTTTTGAGTT
>UELX01000765.1:0-61990 GCA_900480035.1 Eupelmus urozonus
GTGTGTGTGTGTGTGTGTGTGTGTGTGTGTGTGTGTGTGTGTGTGTGTGTGTGTGTGTGTATGTGTGTGTGTGTGTGGGTGTGTGTGTGTTTATATGTATACGTTTATGTGTGAATATATATAATATCATAAAGTACACTTGCTCATATCGCATCGGCAATCGTTACAGCAGCAGCAGCAGCAGCAGCGGCGACGGTAGAAGCACAAAATCGCACGGCGGAAGTTGGCGCGCTGGCTCTCTCGATAAGCCGCGCGACGTTTCTTCGTTACAAATGCGTTTCTTTTCCCCCTCTCATTCTTCTTGCATTCGTTCTCTTTTTTTTACTTTTCTTTCTCTCTCTCTCTCTCTTTCTCGCTCTCACTTTTTCGCTCAACGTCGAATTTTTCAATATATACGAAGCGAATAACAATCGATACATCATTTATTTTTCCTCGAGGTTAAATAATAATCGAAGGAACAACTCAATCATGCGAATAACCCTCTAGAACGCCTAAGGTAATGTTACATCCTTCTTTTATTTTAATATGTATATTCGAATATGCGTACCATTATGTGCAATATTTAACAGCGCAGCGTGAAACGAAGAGACGGGAAAGCGCCGGGGCTGCTCTCGTCTCTCTTCGTTCCAAGAGTAAAGGATTAGAACAGCTGTCGTCGGTGTCGCGTTTTAAAAATTACCGGAATCGTCCGATTTAGCTCTGGGTGTTCGCGAAATCGACGGACGCTTTTTTGTATATACTTTTTTTTTTTAATTTTGCTATCGATGTTGCTGGCGAGTACTTTTAAAGCGAAGCTTTTTGTATATTTACATTGTTGCTTGTAAAAAATTGTTCGTTCAATTAGAAACCTTGACTAATGAGCTACTGATTGAATCGAAAAGGTTTGCCTGCATTTCAGAGTTTATGAAATGATAATGGAAGTGAAAGTTAATTACGGAGGATTAACAGATTGAAACTAAATTTTCTGCGACTGATGTCAATTGCGATCGATGTTATTATTTTAGAAATTTATTTAGTTGTATCAAAATACTAATATTAACGAGTTAGTTTATTTTGGATTTAAGTAAAAAGAGAATATAAACAGACAGATCAAGCTTTTATATAGATAACTCTAAAATTCGATGTTTCATTAATAATTCATATTGCTAAAAGTATTCAAGCACGCTCCTAGAGTATGATATTTATTCAGAATGATTCAATTTCAAGAATATATATTTGATATTTCAACGCACAGATACTCCTTTGGTTATTGATTTCCGTTTCTGTTAATTTCATATTTAATACTTTGTCCATCATACAGTGACCCATTTATTCTCATCATATGTCATCACGTTTCACGGCATATAAAACTTTTTTTAAATACTCTTTAATTTTTTTGATCTTTTATGAAGTAATTGCGGCGTTTGCTATACTTTTACGAAATAACAGCTATTCTTTCTCGCTTGAATTATTTTCACGTTGCGATAAAAGAATTGTGAACAATGGATACTTTTTCAGCAAACATATTTTATAAGTGAAGTTTCTTTGAAAATCATTACAATACGAAAGAGTAGGTAGCCGAAGGCTCATTAATGTTTTTCCTTTTATCATAAAAAAAAGGTGCTATTCAGCAGAATTATTGTATTCTTTATCCAAAGATAAACTAATAAAATTGATTTTACTGTCTTTTTTTATCGTTAAAGCGGTCAGAAAGTGAGGCTTTTCACTTGTTTCTCTTAAAATAAATATATATAATTAAAATATGCATATATTTGTATTACGTACGTATATGTACATGTATGTATAAATAATTCCATGCCGACTGTATATGGGTGATCTCCTGTTATGCACGATCAATTCCATGTTAGATATAAATGATCAATTCCACGTTATCTATATATGGGCAACTCTAAGTCAACTACATATTCACATCAGTTATATACAATGCCACACTAACCATATATAGGCAATTCCACGACAACTGAGCAGTTTTCTAACTAATACGTATTTAGCATTTTTTTTTGATGACGTAATTAGCGCGTATTTGTAAAGTCAAAAACCATCACTTCACCTTCGCGTTTTCGACCAAAAAAACACCAAAATCAATATAAGCTTGATAAAAGGTATTATATGCACCATTAGTAAGTGGCACTTTATGCCCTCAAGTAGTTGCAATAAATGAATTATACTTATGGATGGGAAAAGTTTCACTTGATGCTTTCGGTGTAATACATACTATTTGAAGTTATTTTTAAGTATATTATATCTGTTTGATGATTAAAAATAATATTCTTGCTTATAAGAAAGGTATATTATTTGATTTTCATACAAAGTAAAATCTTATTTTCTATTATTTTTATTAAATTAGAAAAAATAATAAATTTATATGTATTTTTGGAATTTATAGTAAGAGTATAGTCGCTTAATTTATTTCAATCAAAGAAATATAACGTTATTGCATCAGGCAGTTTATTTAATTAAAAATTCATTAAAAATTTTCAATATTATGCAGGAAAACCTCCTAAATTCATATTGAAACAAAATAATTCAAAAGTCAACAGACAAATTTCTATACTAAATAACAAAAAACCTTAAACATATTAAAGATCGTTACGCGCTCGAAGAAAGCCGAATAAAAGCGAGTATAAAATCTAAAAAATTCATCATCAGCAAAGTTGTCTAGTGTTTTAAAATAATCGAATAATTACACTCCCTCGCTCGCATTGTTCCCTTCATTTTTCTATAAAATTACTCTACAAAGCTCGATTCATTTTCTTACCTAGAAAATACCCTTTTACTCCCGCTTCTTCCAGCGCGCACACAATCGTCCTTAAAATCCCCCCGTCAACAATCACTCCAACGTCCAACCTAAACTCCAAAACAAGCACAATCCCCACACGCTAAGCACCGGATCAACATCTATATCTCCCCCTCGACCAAAAGCTTCACCTTAAAGTATACCGACCTCGACCACTGCCCTTACCCGATCGCGTTTCACCTACAGTAGAGCAGCAACGGCGTCACCAGCAACGCAGTCGTCGCTAACCCGCATCTGCCGGCGGCCGCGGAGTGCTGGTGGCTGGGCCGCTTGCCGCGTGACTTGACGCTCGTCACGGGGGTGGAAAGCTGGGTCGAGCCCACGTGGCCCTGGACCGTGTTGTCCAGAGACAGGGGCCGGTTGTTGTCCGAGCGCTCGATTTCTGCTGATGAACCTAGCGACGAGCCGTCGGGGGAGTCAGCCTCGTCGTCCGGATGACGTCGGCCATGTTGCTGGTGAAGGTGCTGTTGCTGGTCTTCGTCGTTGCTGGACTCGGCGAAGCCTGCTTCGTTGGGTGGTTTGTGTTTTACGTCATTTGAGATGTCTGGAACAGAGGTTTCGAGGTACAGAGCGGCTTTAGTGTATGTATGGATTTATAAAAATGAGATTTGTAAATTGAGGGATTTATCTTTGTTTTTATACTAAGCAAAAAATGCGCAGTATTGTTGAAAGTAATAAGTTGCATTTTTGTAATAACAATTTTATTTTCTTATTTTTGCGAGCAAGAGTTATATTTCAATTGAAAGTCTATTATGATCAGAAGCTAAATAAGATTAACTTATTTCGTTTCAATATTTTTACACGTTGGTACAAGGCAGTCTCCGTGTAATAATAAAGTTGGGAGAATTTTAATAAACGGAAGTCGATAAGTTTATTTCAAGAATCAAACGGATTCACGATATTTTTAATTAAAGATATTTCTGCTTTTTTATTTTAATATTTAATTTTCTTTTTAAAACCTATTTATGAAGACATATATTTTGTAAAAATAATAATGATACCCTTGCTAATTACTTACAATTCGTGAAGTTTTAAATAAGTAGCATATTGAAAATTAAAAAAAAAATGTTAATGGCAAATTCGTATATTCCACAAAGTAAATACCGTAACAAATGAAATTCAAGCTGATGAGAATTATGCATTCACCCCATAAAAAGCAACGCGGCGCCTAATGAATACCAAGAATTCGCCGAGTCTCAGTGACCAACATTTCAACTAGCTCTCAACTTACAAAAGTAATAAGACGAAAAAAAAAATGTATATTCCAACTATTTAAATGATTTGCCCGGGCCCGTCGAAACGCTCCCGCCCGTATCTGCTTAGCCCACTTAAGAAAGACAAAGCGAAATTTGTAATTGTAATCCCGTAAAACTAATTAGTAAAATTCCCCGTTAAAACGAAGTCTCGCAGTCGGGAGAGTAAAAAAAAAGAGAGAGAGAGGGCGAGAGAAAGGGAGAGAAAACGACAGCGACGAGCGGCTAGGTAAACAAGAAAAGAAACAGACTCGTCGCTCTGAGCCGCGACTGATTTCGTTAAATCTCCCCCTGCTGCCTCCTTCCACGGCAAAGGCAAGAGGCGCCCGAAACGTTAATCAAATAAAGAAGAGAAGCGGCGCGGGCTGCATTGGTTTATCAAATTCTTCCTGCCGGCAGCTGGGTAATAAAGGTAATTGCTCGCGTAGAAGAAAAAAGGACGTATCGCCAAACAAATAATTTCCGCGAACGAGGAAGAAAAAAAAATGAAGAGTACAGCTCGTCGGTGATTTTAATATCGGCCTGTAATAAAGTCGCGCATCTTCATAAAGCGTGTATCGGTGTAGCGTAGGGACGAAAAAAAAGGGCTGCTTGATTCGGCGAATTTGCTAGGGGGTGAGGGCAGGCGCAAGGTGGAAGGATAGAGGCAAAGTTTTATGTGTGTACGAAGAAGAGAGAGAGAGTGAGAGGCTGCGCGCTGTTGACTACGTAAATATTTGCAATAAGAGTATCGATTGCGCGCGTGCGCCCCCCGTGTGCTTCATATATTCTGAGGAAACTCTCTTCTGCAAATTCTTTTTGAGAGTTTTAGTCTTGTTATCGGCGGGGGTTGCGTTCATTGAGTGCGTATTAAAAAAGTAATTTTGAATCCGGATTATTGGTTTGGATATTATTGACGGGAGGACTGCGGAAGTTTTTCTGATGTTTTTGAATGGTGAAAAGTTTTAGTAGCGGAAGCTCGTTCATTATTCTTATTTCATTTCTAATAGGCATTCGAGAAAATAAATCACGAATAATAGAAGTTTAAAGAGAACTTCGAAATTAATAAACTTCATAAAATCAAACTAAAATAAAAAAATGCAAAAACAACTCGATCAATAAATAACGCTAAACAATAACCACGTCAAAAATTCCTCCAATAGCACCGAAAATCTCGGCAAACCAAAACCCCGCCATTCGTCTGAATTAAACCCGTCGCGAGCTCCATTCGGAATAAAATCGAAACAAGTCGCGTGAAACGTAGCTCCCGGGGATTTGGATATAATTCCGGGCCTCTCTTTCTCTCCCTCTCTCCCGGCGAATATCGGCGTCTTATCTCGGGCGCGGAAAATCCCGGAAGGCCTCTCGCAAAGTGAGGATGCATGTACGGCGCGAGACGGCATCAGACACGCCGGCTCCCAGGAATATAAGGAAATCTCCTTACGCGCATCATCCGTGCCGTCGACAATCGGGGGAGTTGCTACCATCGCAAGCGCGAGCAAGCGAATGTGTAAATACATGGGCTGAGGACTCACGTGCGCTAGGGGGAGAGGGAAAAGAGAGAGACGGAGGAGGGCTTAATGTCTTGTTTAGCCGAGAGCTTTGATTCGAGGAGGTGCGAGTCGAGATGTGAATTTTGCGGGCGGGATGTGGCTTTTTACGGGATTTGGGCGATTTTCGCTGGATTTGGGTGCTTTGTTGCGCGAAGATCGGTTTTGTAACGCTTTTTGGTTTCGTTGAGGTAGGGCGGGGGTATTTGAATATGGAAAATGTTTTTATAATGTAATTATAGGGAGCTGTTAGTGAAGAAATAATATATTATGCACCAAGGAAGTAAAATTGCAGATTATTCCCGCGGATGGTTTTGATACCCGAGCGTAGCGGAGGCAGTAATTATCCGAGGGAATCGACTTTACTCTATAGGTGCATATAATGTTTTATTTCTGACTAACTGTGTAGCAACTATTAAAAGTACATTAAAATTATGTTTTATTCAATTTTTTATAGTTTAATATCAAAATTAATATACTTTATTTTACTTTATATGCGACTTTACTGCTATGGTGCATAATGTAATATTTAGAAATCTTATAACAAGAATCTTATTCAATAATCTACTTTCATCGAATAAGGATTCATATTTAATAATTTTACAATTCGTAAAATTTCGATCTCATTCTTAATATCCGAATATAAACTTTATATTTTATTAATGTAAAATCATGAATATTATACTTCTTTTCAGTGCAAATATATAATGTATGCATATATCGATGAATGCAGCTAAAATAAACTTCACAGTTATAAGTTCATCAATATCTCATTTAAGTTTCTATTATAAGCTTTACAAAAAGACATCAGTATATCACGATAAAAAATTAAAACAACCAAAGAAACCTCACTACACACCTATTTCCAAAAAAAGAAAAACAACAAAAAAATAACGAATTAATCCAATAATTCTCTCACCATACAGCCGAATGCTACTCTCAAAATCCCCGTTCGAGTTCTTGGCCGCGCATCGGTAATTCCCCACATCCTGCTTGGTGAAGTTCTTGATGACCAGCAGCATCCTGACCTTGTAGTTGAAGTTGGAATGGCCGGCGTGGTGGCTGGCCCCCTTAACCGGCGACTTGGTCTCCACCTTAACCTCGTGCCGGCCGTTCGACACGATCATCTCGCCTTTAAACATCGAGGCCGAAGAGCGTTTAGACGATGCATTATCGATCATATCGCGCCACTCTACAAGCGCTTCGCCCGATGAAAGGGGACCGGTAATGGGCTATTGGGTTATTGGTATGCGAAAGTCTGTGACGGTAATTGATTTTGTGGAGTAGCCGCGCGAGGGTAGGGGGAATGGATTGAAATAAAACGCATCGTTCTAGGGCTTTTTTTTTAGTATGAGATAATTTGAGGGGTGGAGGTGGCTTGAGTGATTTTGTGTGGTGATTTTTTTTTTACTAGGGATGGAAGGTTTTATGTTTTTATAATTTTATTTGAGATGTGTGATTTATGTAGTTTTTGTGTGAAATTCGAAATGTAAATATGTACACATTGTGTATACATGTAATAATTTTAACCATTACTCATAATGTGTGTAGCTGATTAGTACTCGTTCAAAATTGAATACACAATTCATAAGGAAATTTAAACGGATTTTCGTCCGTATAAATAATTATGATTTAAGGTTTTGATGCTGTGAATAGATTTTTGATTAAATTGAAATAGTAAATTAAAAAATCACAAAGAATCCCTGAATTGTGATAATGGCTTCGACATAATAGAGAATGAATAGACAATTGGTTATTATCATCCTCCATTCAATTTGGAAAAATGAAAAAATCCAAATTCATTTGTCTATGAATTTTTTCTTCTTTCCAAATTACTTGGCCCCCGATTGATCGACAGTAATTTTACATAATAATAGAATATGAGATTTAATTTTTAAGAAAAAAGTACACATACAAAATATAGCAAGACCAAAACAAAAATGTTAAAGAGATATGAATCAGGTATAGATGTTAAATTTATACCTTTATTTGTGATCTCTAAAAACTCCATATTTTTAGTTCTTTTTATAAGAAGTATGTGACAATAGGTGGCTCAACAATTTTTTAGTATTAGAATTGAGAGGGAAAAAAATCGACGTCCCAGGCCAGATTCAAACCTATCAATCTCCTACTTACCGGATAATCGAAGCCCGAGATCGAATAAGAGTACTAGAAAACCTCTTGAAAGTATTCTTTCAACTAGTGAATTTTCAAAGTAAACAAATCGATTTCTAAAAATATTAAAAGATAAAAAATAAGTTAATAAAATGTTTGCCCAAAAAAATTTTTTTATCTGATTGATCTATGCCGTTAATAATAAAAATTAAAAGCCTAAAGTAATTTTTGCTGTTTTTTAATAAACTTTAAAAAACATAAATTGCTCAAACTTGTTTAAATTTTATCAGAATCTTTTGATAAAAAGTATTGGAAATCAATTATTACAAACAATCATATTGTAAATACGTTTTTAAAAAAATGTACCAAAAAAAGTTGCAGGTATAAAAAACTTCTATTAAAAAGATTTTATACAAAGTTAAAAAGAAATTGAATTAAGAGTGCTTCAGATAGAGTGATATTAGAAATACATAGAAAAAATTGTAGAATCTATAAAAAAAATTGACTTTGATTGATCGATAACCCTTTGCATAGTCATAATGTAATATATACTATTTTTCCAAAATTTCTACTTTAAAATTATTTGTAAAATGGCTTTCTAGTACCTTTTGAATAACTATCAAAGACTTTTTTTCTTTCGGACACTGTCCTAATATTATGCGATTAAAAATTAAATTTCATTAAACTACAAAAAATAAGAACTGTCGCCACCCCTTTTTCTCAAATACGCTACACTCTCCAATCAATATTTTTATTAGCAACAGAAATCACTCAAATCCATTCGCCCGAGCGCGCCGGCCATAAAAAATGCAAACAATTCCGCAGCTTATCAATCAACATCAATCAAAACTTCATCGGCCGCGCTTTCCCAACACCTCGACATCAGTCGCACTATAAAAAAATAAACCGCGCAACCGCCCAAAAAGCTCCCACCCCGAAAACCCTAAAAATTCACCCACGCAAATTGCGCGCACTTATCGGTCAGCCAAGCCGAGCAAAATAGAAAGCGCGACGGTCAGCCTGCGGGAATCTCGGCCGGAGTAAACTCAATAAACGTCTACATACACATCGCGGGGGTGTATATACATGTAGACTCACGGAAGCCAGGCTGCAGCGGCGGGAGCACGGACGGATCTTTGCCGGCTGCATAGCCGACGATAAGCCGCTCGTGTGTATATACCAGGGCTGTGTGTTACACGTACGCACTATCGCGTTACGGATGTTAAACTACGGCCGCGCGTGAGGCGAGTTTCCAGGCGTTTGAGTATCCTGACGATGATGATGAACGCGGACCGGCTGCGCTAATCGCTGCAGAAAGAGTGGAGGGGTAGGAAAGGGGAGGGGGGAGTGGGCTAATGAAGCGAGGCTTTTTGGAGGGGGTGTATTTGGTAGATTTGGGGGATATGCCTGCTTGCGGGATTTGCTTGTTGATGAGTAGGCGGAAGTGGGATTCGGTGTGGGAAAAGCTGGAGGTTTAAGGTTTTTAATTGCGTTATTTGTTTTGTGATCGTTTTAATTTTTGGGAGGACTGAATGATGAAAGGAAGAAACGAAAGGTTGTGTATGAGTGGACGAAATAGTGTTTTAATCATTTTTTAAAGGACACTCGGTATATAATTTTATTTTACGTTTATAATAAGTACATTTTTTCTGTACAATACACTCTACAAAGGAAGAAACGATTATTGAAGCCTTAGTCAACTTAATTTTTTTATATATTTTAAGATCAAAACGTTCAACTGCAGAAGAATAAATGGAATACAGCCAGAAAATTTTTTAACATATACATTTATTATTTTTACTTTAATAATTATGAGTATATTTATTCTCAATTTTTAATCTTATTAATGACTTTATTAAAGCTCGAAGGGATTAACTTTATAAATGTCTTTCTTTAGTTAATATTTTTATTAACTAAATTAAAAAATAATGTAATTACTGAATAGTACATGTATTATAAAATTGATTTTAAGAAATAAGAGAAGATTTATTCATAATTACTTTCATAAAATGATCTTATTATAAACTTCTGCGCATTTTATTTTTATTTCAGGAAAATAATGAAAAATGCATAACAATATTTACCTTTAATAAAGCAAATAAAGCATAAGCACATTCATTCAATCTTAAAATTCAATATTCCATTTCAAATTTATTAATAGTATCCGTGAACTTAATTTGTTCGATTCTATAAATAAGTAAATAACCGATATGTAAGGAAGATATAAACAAATAACGTAATTATCAAAACGTAAACATTATTCAGTAAATAATCAAACACACTTTAAACCAGTAAAAAAAGAAAAGCAAAAACCAGTAAAAAAAAAACAAAGAATCCACAAGAACCACTAAAAAAACCCCTCTCCCCAATCCTCATCGAAGAAAATCGTAAACAGCGCGTAAGCACCAACACGTGATTCAAAGCTCAACGAACTCGTAAATTCCTCCGAGCACTAAAAAACCCAGCCGCAAGCAAACCCGATTAAAAAACCAACGATTTTCCGAACCGCCGCCTCCCCCACGTCGCCGCATCGCGCACTTGTTGAGCTCAAATCGTTCACGCATCTCTCTTACTTCCGCACTCAGCCCTCCCCCAGACCTTCCAAACAATTTGCTCTGCGCGCTCGAAAAAAAAAGCCGGCGTTTACTACCTCCTGAATGGGGATATCACCTCGCTTCCTACGATCCGATCGATCGCGAGTCGAGTTATTAAACTTGGCCCGGCGGGGTTATGTGGTTTCGCCTCTGGCTGGCTTCCGCAATGGGTTTGTGTGTGCTTTGCTTCGGATATTTTCTCCTCTCGCGGTTTTTCTTGGTATTTGCAGAGAGGCCGGTGTTTCTTTTGTCTCTGGGAGCTTTGGGCTCGTTTGCCTGTGTAATATCCCCGTGTAATGAAAATGGCAAGGGTGGGAATGGTTATGGGACGGTCTGGGGGGATAATTGTTTTTAGAATTAGTTTATTTTATCGAGGAGAGGGCTGGTTGCGCTGGTGTTTTCTTTTTCGTTATATTTTTTTATCTAGTGTTAACTGCTGCGGTCTGAGTGGCTGAGAGGTGTTAACGGTTACTGCGAGCTCTCGATGGATAAAAGTGTGGATATTGAAAATAAAAGTAATCATATTTTATAGTTTGTTTTGCATGTGCGTGGGTATAATGTAAAATTTTGAATTAATTTAATTGATGAATAAATTTACTCTTGTTTTTGATCATTTAATTTAGCTGTATGAAGCCCAATTAAATAATTTATAACGTTCAATTTGCAAGTAATGTATATCGATAACGAATGACCGTAGGTTTGAATTTAAATGAAATTCGCAATTATCTGTGTGCAGTATTTTATTTAAATAAAATTTTACATAAAGAAGATGTGATGACGGTGAAGCTAATTGTAGTATATTAAAGTATTCTGTATTTGGTTTAATTAACGCGAATGGAACCTGTATAACCCTCGATTTTAATTATTCAGATTTTTATATCAAAGACAATTTTTTTTTTTAATTTCAAGAAATAAAAGGATTTGTCAGACGCTGGAGCTACTTTTAGAAATAAATTGTAAAAAGAAAAATTAAATTATCGCAGAATTGATCAATAATGGTCCTTAAACGCTTGATTTCTATGCCTGCTACCTTAGTTAATCAAGTTTGCGAAGTAGTAGGAGTTCAGCTTGGGAATCTGCGGACTAGCCCAAACAATCGAATATTGAGTTATCGTTGAATGCCGGCTCAAAACGTAAGTGGTGCTGATTTTAACTAATATAGTGTGTGTTATTGGGGATTACTACAGCTTCTAATTCATGCTAGAAGAATCTTTTGCATAGTCCGTGGTAAGGGAGTAATTTGTAAGAAAATATTTTCTCAATCTTTAACGATTAGATCAAGTTTAAAATTAAACTTCTTAATTGGAGATTAACTTAGCGAAGTTTTTATACTTCCAATAAAAGAGGGATGTGCTTACGGGCTTTAATTTGTTCACTTTATTCTTAATTTCTTTAGCTTCTCTTCTATAAGGAAAATTAAGAAGTTTCTTTTTTGCTGTGCCCTTGTAAGGATCCTCTTTCCCTTCAACCTTTCATCTTCGAGTAACTAAGGAAAAGATCGTTGGACAGACAGGCGATTAAGGTCTTTGCAAAAAAATAATAACTGATAAACAAAAGTTTTATAAAAAAAAATTAAACAAAAAATAAAGAAAAAAAGCAATAGACTTTTTAAGAAATAAATATTTTAATAATACTACCAAACTAGAGTGAAGTTTAAATTATTGTTTAGTTTCAAGGCTATTAAAACATACAATATGTAAATTAATCAGAAAGGAAGAGGAAACTCAATAAAATGAAAAATAAAACACGCTCTCAAAGAAAAAGAAAAAGCATTTTCTACATCCATTTTCGCCAACCAAGTCACTCAAAGCAAACTCTCCCGTCGATTCCAACCACAATCAATTACTCCCACAAAAGATCAACAAAGAACACCCTCGAAAAATTCCGTAACCCTATAACGATGCGTTTTGCAGCCCCGGAGCTGTAGAGCCATAAAGGAAAAAAAAAAGATAAAGTCAGCCTCACCGTTATTGTTGAGCCAGTAATTAATCGAAAGCGGAAATGCCTCGACGAAACATTCCAGCACGACGACTGTCCCAAGGGGCGCGCCGACCAGTTGATTCGGCACGTATATCACCGGCGGAACTGTCGAACAGAGATGAAAGAGAAAAAAAGCGCATGTATTTTTTATGAGCTTTCGAAGTGTGCAGCGACAGCAGCAGTTAGAGAGCGAGACGCTCCAATTTGCGCCTCGTTAATAAGCGGCGCTAATTAGGAGCTGCTGGCTCGCGAAGGTTTTGAATTATATTACGCTGGGGCGTGTTACGTTTTTTGTGAATTTTAAATTTGACTGCTGTTGCCGAAGTTTTGCGGCTGGTTTGTGATGAAGGGAGTGATGCGAGAATTTTATAGTTTATCAGACGGGTGATTAATTAGTGCTAAAAATTTATCTGTTTTAATGTCTAATTATTGTAAAGGTTGTACGTCAAATTTAACGTTAAATCAGTTGGCCTCAAATCAAGCTATTAATTGCTGCATTTCACGAAGTATCACTCCCTCAAAGAAAAATTTTTATAAAAAAATTAGTTTTAATCTTTCTATAAATAAAACTTAAACATATACGAACAGTGCACTTCGACGATTATCCGCTTGCTGATACTAGGCGGCCTGCCGTTGCTCGCAATGCAGTGATAAACTCCCATTTGGTCTCGTTTGATCTTCGTCAGGACGAGCTCCTCGCCATTATACTCCAACACCTTCTGCACTGAAATCAGATGGCAATGGTTTCTCGGCTATTTTTTGTGTTTACCATTATCGAAGGGCAAAAAAGAAAAAATATTTTAAAAATAGTACAAATTACTTAATTAAAAGCTTCAAGTGAGCTAGCGAGTTTGTACTGCTAATTATGCAAATCCGTGAGGATAGACAAACGCGTAGGAATTTCGCTTCGAGTTCCTGGAGGATTCGATTTGGACAGCGCGTGGTCCCGACTTTGACGGAGTTGGATGATTTGTTTTGAATTATATTAATGTGAGATAGTTAGAGCGCGCATATTTGTTTGATGAAGTATAAAAAGTTTATCAAATCCACGTTATGTTTATTTTTTAATTGGAATGTACTTTAGATCTGGTAACGTAGAATTGTAGCAATTTATAGTAGTAAATGAATGTGTAATAGTAATTTTAGTTTCATAATTAACTACTCTGTAAATTTTAAATACTGAAAATTTCCACTTTTTATTCTTCAGTGGAGCATTTTGAACTAAAATATAGTGAAAATTCACGCTAAAGTAGTGAATTTTTACTATTTTTTAGTTTGAATATGCCCCACTAAAGAGTAAAAAGTGGAAATTTTCACTATTTAAAATTTACAGAGTAGACAATTTCCATAGTAAACTGCTAATTGAAATAAAATAGGTAATTATCACGAAAGAAAGTTGCCATTGATTCCGGAAAACGTTTTTAACATTCACTCTAAAACAAACATGCAAAACGTACCTTTGAACTTTTCGTTGGAGCTAGTTGTCTTTTCGTGGAAAGGCTCCCGGATTATTATTTCCTTTTGATCTTCTCTGCGCCAACTGACTTTGGGCTGGGGTATGCCATTGGCTCGGCATTTCAGATTTACCTGGAACATTCAGTGACGTTCTTAAATGCGATTTCATCCTGTCCCCCGTTCTGAAAACGCCACGGAGGAAAAGTGACGCTTGATTTATTCATCGCGGACGTTTGAGAAAATTTAGTTCGTTTCGTGTAAGCGATTCTAATTCAATTTTAGTATTGCGTATGTAAAATATAAATTGAAGAATTGTTTGAAATATTTTTTTAACATTGTTTGTTCATAATTTAAGTGTTTGTTTTTTATGTTTTAAAGTATATTTCCAATCTGTAGATTACCGACTATTTATATTTTTAAAAATGTTGTATTTATATTTTGAATATTTGAATGCACGATTTGTAAATCCATTTAATTTACACTAATTACCAAAATCATACCTACACAACTTTGATATTTTAAAAAACGTGTCTAAATAACTTAACTAAAACTTATATACAAAATTTAAATTAATCAAATTTAACAAAACGTAAAGTGCATTTGAATACCGATTCTCTCTAGATTCTCCAACTCCATTGCCCCAATGAAAACAATGCCTCTCACGGATCGACGCACCGTGTCGCAACTTTTAAACAGTCTATCCCAAAGAAGAATTTTCCAAGGTGTCTCCAGTGTCCGATCGCGCGCGACTATTTCATTCCGAAATCCGATGTTAACAAAATTAGTTCGCGCGCGCGCCCGAGTAAGAAAACTCGAGAGCGAATGGAGCTGTGAGATCCAATTTAACCGAACTCAACTGATAAGACCTTAATCGAGTCAGCTTGGTCCAGATTTTCAATGAACGTGGCTGGAGCTGACTTATATACAACGGGCCTCTATTCTAAGGAGCGCGTAAACATTTTAACGAGAGGAAGATTGTTAAGTGAGTGGCCGAACTTGTGAATAAGGCGTAAAAAAGTCGTTGTGGTTTTTAGTGGACGTGTTTGAATAGAAATTTGATTAGTTAGGTTTAGTCATTGAAATTTCGTTAAGTTTTTAAATTATAAGTTAAGACCTAAGCCTAGTTGTTAGAATTATAATTATGCAATCTAGGTAAGATCTAATTAGGATTTATTTAATAATATTCATTTTGATATTTGAACTTTTTAATATTAAGATAATTGAATGTGGATGAGATTGTATAAAGTATATGTCGGGTAGAAACTTTGATGAGGATTCAATCTATTTTATTTATATGTTAGTTGAACATTGATTAAGGAATTATTGATAAAGTTGCATTAATAAATTAACTTCTGCGATTCTCTAACGCTTTTATTAGTAATCTAAATACATATCAATAAGAAATCATTCAATCAAATAAAAATTTTAAGTCATGAAACAATAAATACACATTCTAACACTATCAACTTAAAAATATTAACAAGTAAAATAATAATATTCAGAGCACCAACATCCAAATTTTAAACAATTTCGTTACATGATTTTATGCTTACATGCCATCCTTCCGGCACTGTAACATCCCCAGACGTCTCTTCGGGAATAAAATCTGGAGGAACTTCGATCGACAGCATCCCCACCTGTAACACGGACAAACAGAACGCGCGAGGCGCGCGCTTGATTTATATTTTCTGTCGATGCATTTGCGTAGAGCTCGCGCTCTGCGATGACAAATAAATCAATGGAATGATACACGTTATCTTGATTGCGCCACGTCCCGTCTGTTTTGTCCGGAAACCGGTAATACGTACACACATTTGAGCGCGTGCTCGGAGCGTTGCGCTGCCGCTGCCGCTGCAGTGTCAGCGGATATTGTTATAATGCAGTTGACTATTTCGCGTTTGATTTATTACGATGTAATTGCTAGAATGTCTGTCTATTTAAAATCCGGAAAATTTTGGTTTATGCGATGCTCGGATTAGTGCGATGCTATTGGGAAATTCTATAGTCGTCGAAGTTAAGCGAAGATATATGGGTTGAAATTGTAATAAATATTTTAAATTGAAAATGTTGGTGAAAATAAAACGAGAGCGCAGTTGAGAAGTCAGGGAAATTTAGCGATATTTAATTGAACGAAGTTTGTTGATATCCGTTTTATACAAGACGGATTTTATTCATAGCGTTTCAATTTCATTTTCATCGATCGAAATTAATTAAAAGAATATTGCATTGGTTTCATGGAAGCCATGTGTGTAGGAATCCGTACACTGTTTTTTTTTTTCATATTTACAAACGCATAAAACGTTGAGAAATATATTTTAAAAAGAAATTTTATTTTTCGTAGGAAAAAAGTACGAATCAGGTTTCAAACTGCTCAAACTCATGTATACCCACTGAAAGTTGTTATATACTCGCAATGCGTACAGGTACTTTTGTTTCGAAAACATGTAAAGTTTTTTCATGTCCTGTTGAGTTTATTTTGCACCGCAAATTGAACGAGAGTTGAAGTATGATAGATAATGTTTCGAAATGTACGGTTTATAAAGTTTATATTTGGAAAATTTTTTATTGTTTTCCGATGGTAGAGAATTAATTTTGCAGTGATTTTACTTCATAAATAATTGGAAAAATGTCTTTTTTCTTATATGGGATTACTTATTGTATAAATTGACCACTGACATTATTTAAACTTGTACAAGTATTTAGACATTCCAAATATTAAATATTCTGTGTCTCTTTATGGTAACCAAATTAGTTAAGTTTTTTAAAAATTAAGTTTTTCTCAATTTTTTGGGTATAGCTTTTCATTTGTATAACATTTATAAACTTACCGGAAATTGATATTTAATAGAGATATTGCACTGGTTCCATTTCTAGACAATCTCTTCTAGAGCTAGAATTTATGTAGATTCAACTTATCTTCTGCCATCTCGACTATGCATTTCAATATAAATCCGTTCATTTGATCAAATTTTGTTCAACGAATGTAATTAGCTATGTTGAGAAGTAATAGACATAATGCGATCAGTATATCGGAATCAAATAATAAATTGATTGGAATAAAGTAGTGTTTCCCAAATTATTAATATTTCTTGATAATGAATAATTTTTTTAATTATATAAAAGAAATTAATAAAGAATAATAAATCGAAGGCTGATCCAATTCCCAAGATTTTAAAAAGACAAGTACCTACATTTAACTAGTTTGTATAGTATTTGCATTTAATGCTTAAATGAATCAGCTAAATGTTAGATTTCAAATCGTTATCTCTGATCTCGGACCTGCTTTAAACCATTAAAACGTCAATTTCTCGAAAACATGAAAAGTGAACTAATTATAGTTACCATGGCAAGTTACAAAATTATGTTATTGAATAATGTAAAATCATAATTAATGTATTTAATAAAAATAAAATATTTTATTTTATAAATTAAAATATATTAATACGATGGTTATAAATAGATGACCATGTATTAAAACTTGAAAATCTAGATATTATGTGTAATTTTGTTTATCTAAGCATAGATTCTTCCGATTTATAAGGGATTCTCAATTATATATATTATAAATTGATGAATCTCTAATTTTCATCTTACTTTGCTAGTCACTAGTACATTAACCTTAATTAAAAAAAAAAAGAAAAATTATCCATCAATTTTTTATATCTTACTGTGCAAGCAAAAAAAGAATTTTTACATTGCTCAGCTGATAGAATATTTTAAATTTAATACAAAGCAATAGAGATTTTCGATAATGAATTCTTTCAATTTAAACTTCCCGCTCGAATTTCATCAAACAGTAACTTCATTTCTACTATAAAACACATTCACGACTCCACCTTTTCTCAACAACCATTAATAGACTTCGATCTAAAACTCCTAATTCATTCATTCCCAAAAACTCGGAAACCGTCTAGACAGGAAGCCAGCTTAAACCATATCCCCAGGTATCAAGAATTCAGCCGTCAATCAAGTCCGTCTCGTTAATAAATAAAAAGAGCAGCTAACGAACCTCCATCGTCCGCGATGAAATTCAATGAAGCTCGCGTCGTTCCTCTTAAAGCGTACATATGAACGCGCTGCTGCGTAAAAGGCAAGATGAGACCGGACGCGCATCGCGTCGCTTGGAGATCGCGCCGGACAAAGCCCTTTAATTGGATGCGAGCCATCGACACGGCTAGTCGATGCTTTTAATGACCGATAAACTCGGTACACGCTTGTCTCCTGTATATACGCGCTGCGATATGAGCGATTTTCCGAGCTGCGCCCACGTACGAGCCGGTGATTCGAGAACAAGGAAGTGTCAGGCTAGTGCGCAGTTCGACATTTTTGCTGTGTTTCGGTGCGGATGTGTTGTTGAGTTGGGCGTTAGTTGGTTGGTTAGTGGTGTGGGTTGATTGATTTTTGAGAAATTTTTTTTGGGACGGATTTTTTGGTTTGGGGTTGAGGGTGAAGATGGTAATGGGAGAGGATCGTTTGTATTATTGTTATTCGGTTAGTATTGCTTTTATATTTATTTTGTTACTACATTCATTTTTTAAGGTGCTTGTACCTTCTTATTATTTTAAAGAAAACTGTTATTATTTATTATAACTAGTTTTTTAAATTCTTTTTCCATTTTGTTATTCTAAGGATAACATTTTCAACAACAATATTAATTCAGTATTCATGTTTAAAATTTTGCCTTCAATTACATAATTAAAATTAATATATGCTTGGAAGCTAATGACAAGAGGAAGATGAAAATAAGCTTGTAATAAGCTCTAAAAGTAATGTGGAAATTTGAGTTATTTTAAATTTTGAAAACATCTTTCATTCTCATTATTAATTAAAGAAAAATGGATTCTTGGAAAGAAAAGGAATTAAAATTATTTTCATTACTAAGAAATCTAATGAGATCTGTGAAAGGTGATTATACTTTGTAACTATTATTTGCTCGTTAAAAATTTTCTAAAATATGAGAATCAGAAAACATTCATTATGATAAAAGCCACATAATAAACTCAACAGTTTCAAGTATATTGTTTTGAGATTAAATCACTTTGAAGTTTGCATACTGTGATTTTCGTACATTTTACAAGCTAGAATAATTGAATATTCTAGCATTTTCAAAGCAGGTTTATTGCATCGCATTCATATTTATTCACAATTTCAAATCGAAATACCTATTTCATTCAGTCCCCTCATCACGATCGACTAAAACCGTTAAAATCGTCGTAGTCTTACCAACCCAACTTAAAACCACTACCTACCCAACCCAAACGAATCAACCTCCCGCAAAAGCCACTCGGCCCGATCTTAGCGCTCGAAAAATCCACCTCCCACTCCCGTATACACAAGCCATGGTTCGCTAGCGCGCGACGACACGCAGTGCGCTTTATGTATTAATTATTATATGGGACGACCGGCGAACGACAGCAGCATGTTGATGCGCGTCCCTGACGCCCGTGCAAAATCCTATCGGTGGACGAGAAGAGGTGGAGGAGAGAGGGGGGACAGCTCGCGTTTAAACTGGATATTTGATAAATTAATGTCGAAATGGGCGATGCTCGCTTTGGACTCGTTTTATTTGTTGTGGTACGGGAAATGTGAATTTTAGGGTGGGTGTAGTTCTGAGAGTGGTGGGGGGTTGAATTTGGAAGTTGGTGGTTTGGATGGTTTGGAAGTGCGGGTATGATGATGAAAAGTGGATCTTGAAGAAGATGGATTTTTGTTGCGTGACTTTTATTTGAGGCAAAAGGCTGTATTTAAAGAAAGTTTTGAAATTCAAAACAAGATATAAAAAGTATTTTCGCACTTTAGATGTGCTTTTTTGTAATTTATATTTCTGCGTTATTTAAATTTAGCATTTTAATTAGCCTTCAATAGAGTTTCTTAATTTTCAAAAACCTTGAAAATTATGTTTTAAAACACGTCCCTTGAACATTTCCGTAAAGAAAATTAATTAATAAAGTACACGTCAAATCTTAAAATTCTAATTTTTTAAACAAGCTTGAGCTTGATTTTAAAACGCAAGCATAATTATCTTTGACCCCTATTGGCACAATACTTAGTTAAGGCGTTAGTAATCCAGAAAAGAAGATCAGGGAAAAAATTAAGTTCATCTCGAGCCGAGGAAAAATTAAAAGCAGTTTTTGAAAAATAATTAAAGCGCCGTACGGCTCCACTTAATTAATCGAATCCCTCCTCCCAGCGTCAGATATACTTAAACTGGAGCGTTCAAAGTTGATGAACGAAGGCGAGTATCTTGAGCGAAAATATATTGGAAAAAATTTTTAATTTCTATTCTTTTAAAATCTATTTACACGGCTATTTACACGGGTGTTCTAAAACGTACTTTTCTTTCAGTGTCGATGCTTTAAAGTGACGCTGCAGCGATGAATTTTTACGAGAAACCGTTAATTTTATGTAATTTATACAAGCCTATGTCGTTAAATGAAGTTTATGCTTCAATACGGCCCGGCTAAAATCATAATTATTAAAACACCCTCGAAAAGAAGAAAAACTAAAAATCCAGCACAAAAGAACATAGAAAAGTAAATTAACCAAACAAAAGCCCGTAAATCACGGCACTCCTTTGTCTCGAGCTCGGAAAGAAATCAGAGTACCCGTAGAATCCGACTCGAACAAGAAAAATAAGATTCCACCCCCGCGTTCTCGGGAATTGAAAGCACCCCAACAAAAAAAAAACAAAAAAGAAGAATTTAAATAGCATAGTAACCGATTGAACGAGCCAGCCCATAGACGCTAAGCCAAGCGCACTTCCGTGCGTGTGCCCAGTCTTAAGTAGTACGAGTCCGCGTACGGTCAGACAGCCCCGGGATATTCTCCCGGGCGATTGGCTCTCGAACGCGCAGGGCTTGGGGGAAAAGCAACGACCTCGCCGAATGCGAGAAGAAATAGCGATTGGACTTTGAAAAGAGGCGCCGTAGTCGCTCGGGCGGCTTTCAAGCCGGCCGCAAGCCTCTCCTTTTTGCAGCGCTGGCTGCTTCTTTCTCCCCTGCGCCTTCGTTATGACTAAGCAGGGTTTCGCCTTTTGGCGCGCCAGGAAGTTTAGCGGAATTCGCGCTCTCGCGAGATGCAGGACTTCATTAGTCGTGGGAGGTGAGGGAGGGGCTCTCTTTTCGAGGCGCGCGCGAGCGCGCGGGCCTTTTCAGTGCGCGTTTTCTTCATTACTTTGTCGAGCGATGTGCTTAAAGGACGCGGGAGCTGGGGCCCTTCTCGTTAACGTCTTTTGAGGAGCGCTGGAAGGATAATTCGGTTAATTTGCCGGGGCACGCATTTGTTGATTAAGGACTTTTTTCGAGGGGCTGGGAGGGGAGGTTGGAGGTGTTGCGATCGCAAGGCTGCTGGGAATTTTGTATGGAGAGATTTAGGGCGATTGAATTAGCTGCCGAGGACTGCTCATGTTTTTTTTTGTAAATGTTTTTTAATGAAAGGATGATTTAGGAAGGAAATGATGTTATAAATTTGTAGGTAAATCTTTTAATTACGTGTTATAGTTCTAGTTTCAGAATTATTTAATGTTTGAAAATTTTGTGTTTATAATGCAGTATGTGAGCGATGGTCATTAAATGATTTTGTTTGAAAATTCATCAGTATGGAAATGTATTCTGCGTCATGCGTATAGATAAGTAATTATGTATTATAAGCAACTTCATAATAGCCCGCCATTATTTACATAGCTTTGTAACCCGATATTCCATAATAAGGTAGTTTAAATTAAAACGCTTCAACAAGAAAAAGATAAATAAAAAGCAAATTTAAAATAACAGAAACAAGATTTCTTTAAATTATCTCCAGAAAAAACATATCAGAGGAGCACGGAAATTTCATCCGGAACATTCATCTGGCACAATAATTAAAACAAAAATTTCAATTACTTGTTCTTTAATTGCTTTTTCAAATGACATCGGAGCAAGAAGTATGATACTTTAATAACTTTCAAGTCATTTAATTAAAAAAAAAAAAATAATTATAATAATAATAAAAGAACTAAAGAAAGATAGCGAAAGCAAAATCGCAAGAAATCTAGAAAAGAAAGAACGAAAATCTAGAAGAGAGAACGAGTGAGAAAGACAGAGAGAAAGAGAGAGGAAGAAAGGCTAACCCCTTCCCCGCACGGTAGATGGTATAATTGAATAAAATTAAATTCTCGAGTCGTAAGCGCAAGAGTCGCGCATAGTTTTTCTTCAATTAACAAAAATGTTTACTGTTAGAGAGGGTGGCGGGCGGCCGAACGGGCCCACTGATGTTATTGTCGCGTACAACTGGAAAGTAACAACGCCGACTTACGCGCCTTAATTATTACGACTCTGTCGCGTTAATTAACGAAAGTCGCCCAAGCCGCGCCTTTTATTACGTTTTACGCTCCTTGCGCGATTCTCTACTTATTTAAGCGTTCGCCTCCCCCGCTTCTCCGTTTCGCTTTCGCGCCTTTGGCTCCCTTTGTGCGACTGGCAAAATGGCTCCATTAAGTCGGCGCGCCGCGGAAACAAATTTGGAAAACGCGCGGAATAACGCGCCGGCGACAATTTTTTAAGCGCCTACTTCCTGCAACGCCGCGAGCGTGACTATGGACTTGCGCTTTGTTTTGTTTTCTTTTAATTGCGTGAATGTTTTTGCCTTTCGCGCTCGTTAATAGCGAAAAATACAGCTAAGGGAGGCGCGTGCGCGGATTCGGAAAAAAGCTGAGAGTTGGTTTTAGTTTTTGTTGGATATACGAACGTAATCAATTTAGTTGATGGTAAGTGATCTATAATATATATTTATTTATACTATGGAAATAAAAATTTCAAAACCTACATTTTAATCTTAACAAGAGTTCAAAATGTTAGTTTTAATTCTTAAAGGAACTTTTATTTATACTAAATTTAATATCAACAAAATTTATACTGTGTTGAATAAATAAAATTATAATAGAAAATAAGTGTAGTACAGTATAATTAGCTGTACGATAAATATAAGTAAATAGTTGTATTTATATTTTTAAACACCGAAATAATATTTGGGTATCAGTATTACTACAATATATGATTATAATATTGCTACAATATCATTACAATATTGCTCAAATATTATTACAATGATGAAACAATTTTTATTACAATATTACTCCAATAATTATTATAATATTGAAACAATATTGTCACAATATTGCTACATTATTGGCACGATATTGAAACAATATTAATACAATATTGCTACAATTTTATAACAATATTGCTACAATATCATTACAATATTGAAACAATATTCATTACAATATTACTGCAATTGTCACAATATTGCTACATTATTGATCCGATATTGAAACCATATTAATACAATATTGACATAATATTGTTACAATATTGGTAGAATGTTGCTATAATATTGCTACAATATTATTACGATATTGCTACAATATCATTACAATATAACTTGTCAATTTCCTTTTTTTTATATATCTACTAAAATAGAAAAATAAATTATTTCAAAAAAGAATAAACAAAAAATGTGCAAGAGTAATCAATTTGGTTGATAATAAGTTATTTAAAAAAGCTATTATTTTCGTTTTCAAAATTTTGGAAAGAAAAACTTTTTAGATTTTAAATTATTACAGTTCCATTTGTATGCAGAATTAAAAGGCGTATATAATATACAATAAGCTTTATAAAGAAACCAATGCAATATGTATAATTTAATCTATCGTAATTGTCAACTTCCTTTTCCTCCCAATCACATCTTCCAAAACCCTAAAAAAAATCTCCAAAAAGGAAAAAACAAAGAAAAATCAATACATCCCAACCATCGCCAACATCCATAATCACCCCACCAAAATAAATCTTTCCATCCGCCAAACAATATCGTCCACCGCAGTCAGCGCGCAACGCATAATCTGGCTTAAAAATAATAAAACGATTAAAAAGCAAACGCGCCTCGCGCCGTCCTCCCGATTCTCGCCGAGCGCGAAATTTAATTTTCAACCTACCTGGCTCTTCATCGGATCGGTATTGATCTGGCACATGTAGAGGCCCTCGTCCTCCTTCTGGGCTCCCTTGATGCGCAGGCTCCAGGTCCCGTGGTCGCGGCTCGACACCGAGACCCTAGGATTGTGCGTTATCACGTGGTCGTGGATCGCCTGGATCGCCTTCGTGTCGGCCTTCACCCAGCCCACCTGTTTGTGCGTATTTACACGGGGACGGTGAGGGATAATAAACTGTGTTATTTGCCGTGGGTTAGCGCGTCGAGCTAATGAGGTTAATGAATGAGTTGTTTCTTTTTTTGTTTTTTGCTCTTTTTGTCTTAATTGTCCCGGAGTGAGGGTTCGGAATTCGCGAGCTTTATTCGAAACTCTGGGATAAATAATAAAGTGGATGCGGTATTGATTCGTTCTTTAAGCAATTAATATTTTTCCGATAAAGCGCTTAACTTCTGTCTGGCCATATAGCGATATGTAGGAATTAAAATATTATAAAAGTAAATAAAGCTTTTTATTTTCGACGGGAATATGTTGTATTTATCATTGTTTTTCCTTTTATTCATAGATTATTGACTGAATCGAAATTTATCAGTTTATTGAAGCAAACGCGATTTTCGAACACTTCATTAAAAAAAAGTTACTTTACATAAAAAAAAAGATTAATTTTATCCCATTTGTTTCAAATAATAAAATCTCTATTTAGCACTAAAAATTCTCTTCACAAGTCAAAAATCCTTTTCTCCTCAAAGCGATCCCAAGTTCATAAATCAAAGTAAACATTTTTCAGGCCAAAAATTCCATTCCCATCAAGTCCGCTTTAATGAAGCGATCCCCGGGCATGCAGGGAAAAATAAAAAAAGACGGACGTGTACTCACCTTGTAACCGCCCAAGTGCTCGATGTGACACGTGAAAACTGCGTCCCTGCCGAGCGCGACTGTCAAATTCGCAAGAGGCTGCATGAATACCGGCTGAAAAGCTCCGCCTGCGCAAAAAAGGACAATTAAAGGAGACAAGCGGCTCGCGCGAAAAATCGACGAAAAGGCGCTCGAATAAAAACGACTATGCGCGCTAGTTTCGGGGGCGCGCGAAACAAGCGAGCGTTAAGCTTGATACATCGATAACGACGCGCGCCTCTCTCGATTTGGCGACTTTTTTTTTCGTCGTTCTTTTGCTGGTTTTGTTTCTTGGTTTTGCAATTTGGTAATTGGCGATTAGTCATTGAAATCAATTAAGGTAGGTGATAAAAACGTTTTATGTAATCGTTTTATATAAAGTTTTATGTAATCATTGGTGATATTTATGTACATCTTGAGGTCGTTGTCCTTAAAGGGTTACGCTAACGTTACGTAAAGTTCACCCCTAATTTTACATTGTTTCGTATATCTATGTATGAAAATAGCTGGCGTTAAGCTTGCAGAATACGGGACTTCGGAGCAAGAAGAGAGAAGAGCGAAGAAAAATGAAAGAGAAAGTCAATAAAGGAAGAGAAGAAAAAAGAACGAAGAGTCAGCAACTTGCGGAACGCAGCAGTTCCGCGTCCAAGCATATCGAGCCTCTCCTCGCTCATTATTGCAATTTTCATTTTGTCCAAGCGCATAGGTATGTACTAGCGGCATACCGCACAAACAAGCGCCGGCCAAGAATTTTAATTCTTTCTAGTCGTGCTGGAGTTGCCGTAGATTTTTATGGCTTTATCAAATTGTACACCTTACAAAGTTACTCTTTGTTTTAACGTTTGGGAGAGTTGGAATTTTGTACGGCAATATTCATTATTTCAATAAGTGCACTATTGGTAATTGACAAATTCTCAGTACGAATAATTTGTTGAATTCGCAGAACGAAATAGAGCTTATTACGATTTCTGAGTAATTCAATTACACTTCAATTACACGTGAATAATTTGAGCAATGCGTTCAGATGTTATGTTTTGTTATTTCGAAACTGGTATATTTTAATGTATAAAATTTAAGTAGTAAAACAGTTATATAAAATATATGGACGAAACCCACGATAAATAAAGTTACATAAAATGTAAAAGCGTAAAAGTTTTTTCTATAAAGTGGTTTCTATGAAAACCAAATCGATAAAAAATATTTTTTATTTTTCGTCCAAACTTTGAAATTATAAATTAAATTTTTCAGTGTTGCATCAGGAAAAGAAAATTTTGTAAAACAAACTTCAGGATTAATTTTTACGGATTTTAGATCGACTGCATAAAAAGTTAAAAAAATTTATATATTCACGCTATTCGAGCATCATATTTTATAAAGTCATAATATTTTATTTTACATACGCTAATTTAAAAGTTCTTTATACTTGTTTATTAAACAAGCTATTTCAAGTTTTAATATAAGTATTCATCTATAAACAATATTAAGATCCTTGAATCAACTGTTTTTACCGATAAAAGTTGTTATTAAATGAATTTTCGATATTACGGAAAATCGAAAGGGTTGTTGAACATGTGGATATTTATAGCAGATTATAAATACTGAATTTTATTTTTTCAATACTAATTGAAATCCAAACTGTGTCAATTTATTTACGTAAAACAGGAATTCACTGAACTATTTTACATTATACCGATACTTATTTGTGGCGAGATTTCTTAAAGTGACAAGACGTCTTTAGAGTCATTGATAAATAATTCATTGGTCTCTATCTTTTCAAATATACTTTTCTATTGTCATTTTACCTTTATTAAAATGAAATCTCCAATTATTTTATGATAATACAAATACGCGTTATGAAACGAACTTTCAATTTATTTAGATTTGATACTAAAACACTAATGTAATGATAAGACACACAACTCGAAAGATTTTTAAAATGCGACAGCTAAAAATTTTGAAATTCTGTGGATACTCGATTTCTTGACTTTAAAAGATCTTTGCTAAGTAATTAGGATTTAAGAAAAGAATAAATATAATTTTCAAACTTCCTGGATTAAATTATCCGTTTTTATAGAAGAAGAAATCTATTGGATGCCCTAAAATTGTCTACATGATCTTTTTAAATTCTCATCCAAAATTCCCATTGTTCAATCCTATTCCATTTCGAAAAACCTATTTTTACAAAATCCGAAAACACAAGTCGCTCATCGGTCTTCCAATTACCATAAATATCTTTCCAATGAAGTACGTCCCAGACATAGCGCAAAGCTAACTAAACTAACGTCGCGCAGACAAATGGTACAGCGAAAATAAGTAGAGGATATTATTGAATCGAACGGCCGCGCGCGTACCACATAATTAACGAGCTTGCTGCCTTTCACCTCGCACCTTTCTTCGTCGAGTGCCTTTTTCAGAGAGAACCGAGGAAGGAAGAGAAAAAAGCTGTTAGCGCGGCTCTTTTCGTTTTCGCTTCCGGCGGTTTTACAGTTCGTGCGGGAGCTATGTGTGCGTGATCGTTGACGAGGGCTAGTTGACGGATTGACGCGCGGTGTAATCACAGATTTTCTCACGGATCTATTTTCGGTGAGTGTAATTTGCTTGGAATTTGGCCTTGGAGGCGAGGTTGATTTTTGTTTGTTTGGATCTAGTGCGTTGATTGTTTTCGAGAGGTATATATGAAAAAGGTTATTGTCAATGTTTATTTAAATTTTAGATATAGCGGTAACTTAATGTTAATTCAACATTGATCACAGAAAAGCAATATCGGAATTGTCTGACAAATAACACGGCAAATTAAAGCGGTTTCGTACTAATTGTAACTTTCCATTCAAGCTTTGCTAGATTACAGGGTCGACGTCGTAAAAGTGCAGAAAGTTTTGCTGCTGGTATTCAAAACAAACTAGAATTTTGTGAAACTCTATCGCACGTTTAATTTGTCAATATTTTGAAACTACTCTAAAGGTACCGTTGGACTGAATTTCAAACATTTATTTTCAAATTTAATTTTGATTTGTAATTTCGGAAGGCACAAAAATAAAATGAAAGCATCAAAATATTTTCCAAGCATTTTTAAATGTACAATTTATAAATTTTTTAAAGTTATTATAATTGATGCAGATTTATTTAAAGCCTAGCTTTTCAACATTTTTGCATTCCACCCAAATCACGTTATTTTTCCGGAACATAACAATAATACCATTTAATAATAGGATTTAAAAAACTCTATTTCAATTTCCTTAATACGCGCATCAACGTTATCGGAAACGATAAAGCTACAATAACTTTGAACAATAAGCATCACATCACTCTTAACAAGCGCTCGAACTTTTCGTACCAATAATTCGAGCTTCCTAATTTTTCCAAACTTTTCGTTTCGCGATAAACTTCGGCATTTTTAATGGGCGCGCAGCTCGCTCAGGGCATTATGATTTCACGCTAGCTGCAAACGAAACGTATATCTTATATTTGCCTCTACTTTTTGCTCTTTAGCTCGGCGTCTATCTTAGGCAGCGGGGCGAAGATAATTGGATAAGAAGATCACGAGAATGAAGATTGACCCACTTAACACGTAACAAGAATAATGGGATAGGAAGAAGGAAGGAGAAGTCGCAATAATCTCCGAGAATCTCTTGATGACAAACAATTTAGAGTAAATACAGAGAGAATTTTTAAGGAAATGCGCGCTCTTCCTTGCCTTTTCGCTTCTTCAATTTCACACGTTTATTACGAAAGGAGATAAGCGTTTGTTATACTCTGGTTTATTCACTAAAAGTAATTATGAAATAAACATTAATATTAATCTCTCTTACTTATTCTAACGTCTTGTTAGAAATAAATACAAACTTTCTTCTATTAATGAATTATGTTTAATTAAACGTATTAAAAAAACGTTAACAAAACGTTATAAGTTATACTTTTATCATTATTATTTGATTTCAGTGAAGCGTTTAATAAATTTTAAGATAAATGTCGAGTCAACGAACTAGCAAAGTGGAGCGCATCGATGTATTTAATGAGCAAGTAGAAAAGACATATGCTTAGTCAGACACTCTATTCATAGACGTACTTCATTAGACTTTCAACTGCGCTTTGTCTAATTACCACGTGACTGCTCGTTAATTTCTCGCGGAAGTTTGACGTTGTTTATGCTATTTATGCGACGTTTAAATAAAGTTCGAGATTATTTGGTTTATTATTACTAACTAATCAAAACATTAAATAAAAAATGATCTAATAAAATTGAATATTATATGCTGAATACTTATGTACAAATTTTGAATTCAATAAAATTTATCTAGAGATACCCTCCATATAAACATTCCATATCAACAAAACAATCCACCAAAAATCCGATCTCCCAAACCCAGCTCCCAATTCCCACCTAAAAATCCATTCTCATCTCCCTGAATAGAAAAATCTCCATCCCCAAGCAGCGACGTCTCAAAAATATTTTCCAGACTCCCTCCCTATCTCCAACCTGACGAAAAAAAAAATCCCTGATCAATGCACCTCCCTCGCAGGTGAATTTTCGTCTCGGCTCTCCTCTAGCCTCTCTCCCAGCCAGCGATATCACACAAATATATCAAGAGGCTCCGTCGTCTCTCGCGCTCTGCCGGAAAGCCGGCAGAAACAAAAATAGAAATGAAGAGGGAGCCCGCGAGATAAGAAAATAAGCCAGCCGGGATTTGCCGCGCGCGAGCGCGCGCCGGAGGTCCATCTTCGCTCGTCGCGCTTCTTCTTTATGCAAGCGATCAAACGGCCAGATCCCGCGTGAGTTTCGAGCGCCAGTCGGCGAATCTCGATTTCCGCAAAATCAATGTTTTTTCGCTCTCTCTTTCTCTCTTGAAGAGCTATCCTTCTAGTTCTCTCCCCTCTCCTTTCTCTCGGCGTTCCACTTGCTATTCCTTGAGAGACGCCGGAGGTTCATTTTACATTTTCCTCGTTTTTTTCTATCCGCCCCCAGCTTTGAGTGTGTATTCAAGCCTTGATTCTCCCGCGTTTCAATTGTTAAAACCAACGCGCGCGGTGTAACGCTGACATTGTAACAGGCACTCGATCGAACCGGCCAATTAATTAGGCTTAAACATAAAAATACGCATTTTTTATTAATTATATTAATTTCGGCGCGACGCGAAGGGCGGCTCGCAAATGAATTACATATGCGTCTGCGTATTTATATACGACAATCAAATCGTGAAACGCGCGCGGAGTACAGGAGAGCGAGAGGGCGCGGTAGACGCGCACGAAATTTAATTGGTAATTTGATATCTAACAAGTTCGTATTGACATTATATTGGAGCGCGCGGTATAGAGCTGTATAAGACAAATATTGAAATTAATGCATTTATTAAATTTTCCAAATTAAAATTAAACAGACCTTTGCCTATAACCCGTAATAGAATACTGATACTAGCGCAACGCATATACATTATTAATACAATAAACGACGCCGGCAAATTACAAATTCGCGCGGCGACAAAGCAAAATTGTTCTAACGGCAAGGTCGAAACGTTATCACATTACCCAAACAATGCCCACCAATTCGTTACAAATAAAGCCTCGTTCGAAGACGCCTGCAAAAAGAAAAGAAGATACACTCTCGCAAAGAGAAAAGCGAAAAAGAGCTGTACTACAGTCTCCTCGGCCAATCGCGGCAATGCGGAGCTGGATAAAGCCGGAAAAGGGAGGAGAAAGAGAGAGAGAGAAAAGAGGATCGCCTTAAGAGGCGCGCGCGCCAACTGATTTCAACTTAATTTATTCGCATCGGCGTCGCCGTCGTCGCCGGTGAATGGCCACTCGTTTCGCCGGCGTTCGTTAGGCAGTCCGTCGACGGAATTCCCCTCTCATTGGCCAAAGTTCATCCTTTCGCGAAGTGGATCCGCCGTCGCACTGGCTCTCTCTCTCTCTCTCTCTCCGTTATCGCTCTCTCGTCTCTTGGCATTCAGTTTTAAATTAATATTTTCGACGCGCTAATTAGGCCTTATCGAGCGGGGGGCCTTGATTATCGGGCTGCGCTTTCGGCTGTTTCTTAGGAGCGACGCTCGAGTTTTCCGCGAGCGCGAGTGTCAATTAGGGAAAGCGCGGGGGGCTCTTTATGCTCCGGCGGCTCTTTGTTAATTCGTTATTCGGCGGGCCCTCGAGTGCCTTCGAGTGGCTGTAGCTTCCTTCGAGAGTTTCGACGTCGTGCACACGCGGAGGGAGTCTTGAGACTGCAGAATCAATCGTATAAATAGAGTTCCGGTGATGTATCGATGAATAGCGGTTTGATTTTTATGGTAGGACGTAGCGTTTGAACTAGAGTGACGGAGGGTAGGTAGACGAGGAGTGAACTGTTCTCGCGGCGGATCATCCTGACGTACGTGTGTAGCGGGCTGATTCGTTCGTAGAAAGCCAGCCGCGTAATTTGGCTTAACGGGCCGGCTGCGGCGCTGCGTATCGCACGCGTGCTTGAGCTCAACCGCGCTGCGAGAGTCCAGGCGACTGTTTGACGAGCGCAATTAAATGAGCGATCGGCCAGGATTCGGGGAAGGTTGATGATCTGGTGGGATAGTCGGTTGTGATTTTCGTTGGGTTGGTTAGGTTGGGTTATTTTTGGTTGTTTTTTTTTTGTATAATTTGGTTGTTTTTGGGTATTGAATGTCATAAGCGCAGTGTTTGGCATTGAGAGCATAGAGTTTTTTAATATTTGGGATTTTTGATTGCGTTTTAAAAGATTTTAAAGAGAACCTGTTAGTTTTCGTAAGTAAGGAAATTGTTGATCTGAAAACTCTGTAAAGTATACTTTTCTTATAAGCTACGCATATTGAGTTAAATAATAAAGTACTTTCTGAAAGGGAATTACTTTGATACACTTGAAACAAATTTGTACATCAAGTAATGGTATTTTTTATGTAAATACTGTTCTTTAAAGTTTGTATAGACGAGAGATACTTGAAGTCTACTAATGAGCGCAATCTAGCATCTCTAACGAAATATATTATAAATTAAATATTTAAAAAAAGTTTGCTTTCCCAATAAATTAGTTTTAGTATATTAAATACCATCATCTGTTATACAAATAAGATTCGATTTTCTTTTATAAAAAATACTTATTTCTGTATTCAATATGTACGGTTAAGAGGATTTAATGAAATTAATATCAAAGGCTATTTTAACTTCTTTAAAAATAAACAACGAAAATATACACTTATTATAAGATTCCGCAGGTATCTAAAAAAATATCTCAAAATTTCATTAAGATCTGTGGCTCAAAAATGTAATACTTTCTTGGTTAGTCCACTTCACGGAGTTTTGAGTATGAAAATTTTTTTATTCGCGAAGACCAATACATTTTCTTGATAATCTTTAACAACATATTGAAAACCAAACAAATCTTTTTTATAATTTTAGTTGTACTTCTTTAAATGGAATATTTTACATATATTATAACACTAGCAAGAATGCATTAGGTTTATTAACCATAAGAAAAAAATAGAATGATTTAACTTATAATTAAACGCATAAGTAGAAAAGTCGACATATGGTCAGACAGTTATAACAAAGCAATTCATCTCAACTGCTATATAATTATTAATTTTATTGCAACAATATATTTTTCTGAATAAAATTACTGCAGTCCTTAAACAATCTAAGCAAACAAAATCCTCCATCCTAAAAAACTCATCTCACCCATTAAACCTGCCGCAAAGAATTCAAGCACCCAAAACTAACCGCACCGCACAATATAACCTCCCGCCCCTATAAGAATCCAACCAACGCGCAAAACACCGCCCCTGAAATTCCAGCAGCGCAATTAAAGCCCTCATTAAAAATCATTTCGTTTCAACCGAGCCGCTCGCATAATCATGTTGCCATCGCTGCGGCGCGTTTTATCATTTAAACAGCGCCGGGAGAGCTGGTTAACCGCCGACGAGCAAAGTTGCGCGCGCGAATTTTCGGCCCGTTAATATCGCCGCTTGCGCGCGTGCAACGGCCGGTGCTTTGTCAAACCATAATATAACGCCGGCGAGGAGGATCAGAATCGCCCGATTAAGCCCGCCTGTTTTGTCAGGACGCGTCGGCCGAGGCAGTTTATTATTCGGCCGAGCGCCGCGCGCCGCTGTAATTGTAATATTCGGTAATTGAGAATTAGCATGATTTGTCGAAGACGGATGAATTTTGGTTTAACTGCGGGGGTGGGGAGGTTTGGCCTTTGCATATACGCGGGTGTTGTTGTTTCGAGCGGATAAAATTGAGGCTACGCGTGCCGAGCGGGGTGTGAAAACGATGCGAAATATAATAGGGTGCAAGCGCGGATTATATCGCGCGGTATAATTCGGTCGAGCGCTGCTGAATGCGTGACAGTTGTTTAGGAATTTGCGAATTAGGTTGCGTACGCGAGCGCGCGCTTGGCTGGTGAAAGAAACGGCTGGTTGGGCTTTTAAATTTAAACAATGGGGGTGATGGAAAAAGTGTGGCAAAGAGACAATGGATACATTTTGGAGAGTTATGCTGTGGGGTTTGTTTGGTTTTGATTGTGGAAAATTCTGTGTTTGATCAAATTGAAAATATTGGTAAATGGTGAATATGTTTTATTGAAATAATTTGTTTGTTAATATTTTTATGACAATTTACACAAGATATGTAATATTTAATTAATATCAAATAAATGTATAAAACTTTTTTATCTTTATTTACAATCTAATTGAATTTTCCAAGACTTGATTTGCACAACACAATTACCAGATATAGTTTTAAAAATTCAACAAGTATCTGTAATCTTTATTTAAAGACACTAGGTAGTTTATCAATTTTGCACGACTTTCTTCCAATTGAGGATAAAGAGATGAAAGTAAGTTTTGAGGACACTATAATTAATTTTTCGAGGCAAGAGGAGAAACACGGCCAAGCAAATTCCAAGTTTGACCAAGTTTACTAACCACGTTTCAACTATAAACAACGTAGAATAGATTGCGAGAACACTAAGATATGAATGCTGCATCTTATTCTATCTCTTTGTGATAACCTATTTACACGCGTCGTGCCAGAAATTTATTTTCTACGTTTATTCGCTCTACTCGTTTTTATCATATTAATAAATATTTCATTGAACTGTAGTTTTCAAAGCTTGTTGTATATCCAAATATTTGTGTATTAGATAGGTATATTTTTTTTAATTAAAAAAGAATTTTATTATTTTTTTTTCGCTAGAGTTCAATTTGCGCTAGTTACAAAATAAATCAAAGTTTTTAATAAAAGTATCTTTATTTCACAAAAACTTTTAAATTTATTATATGCAAATATTTGTGTACCGAAAAATTTTCTATGCATAATAAAATGATTTCTAACTAAATAATTAAAAAAAAAGAACATGTACTAAAAGCGTTTCAACTTATAATGAATATTAAAGCTTGAAACGTCTACTTTTGATAAATTTCCGTCAATTGAGTCTCTAACAATTCGCTTTGAAGTTGGCCTACTTTGAATTTCATATACGATACAAGATAAAATGTTTTCTAACTAAAATATCACTGTTTAAAATTAGAAACGCCGCAAATAACTCAAAAAAATTCAATCAACCACTAAATATATTTTATTTAATTGCCAATTTTATTCAAAGCATTGTTAAACATCGTGCAATTGAATATTTTAAACGTACGAAAATCATATTCGAACAGAATTGATAAAGGCATCGAAATACACTCGCAATTTCGTGCATTAGCTTATCAAATAGAAAGAAACATTGATCCTTGAAAGTTTAATGAACTTACCTAAATTATCGCCGGGATAAAGTAGCAAAGCCAGTAACACCGTGAAAAACGTCCTCTCCCGACTGATCATTCCGTGTCGATAATGCCGAGCTGAAAGTACAAAATAAACAATTTATACATTCTGCTCTCTCACTACGGCAATTTGAATATTAAAATTACCCCGCGTATCATCGCTTTTACATTTTGCCCACACCCCCAGCGTATGAATGTTTAATTTAAGATCGTGATGAGCGGTATCGCGGCGATCTAAAATTGTTTATGCATCAATAAATTCAGGTATTCGTTCTGGCGACATCATTGGCCGCGCATGAAAACGTAGCTATAATCGGAAAATTGCTCGGATAACAGCCGAAGAAATCGAGCGCTAAAATGAAATCCATTAGCGGGGCTGAAAAATTAATCGTTCCCACGACAAATTGAACTGTCCCAGCCGCGCGTTATTTAAACTCGTATAATTTTTGCGCTTTTAGTTTTAAATACAACGTTTACCAAGGGATATTTTTCCCCGCGAACTAACGAGAACGAGGCGGCAAGAAGCAAAGTACAAAGACTGTCGAAATTATCGTGATCTACGAGAAATTGCTTTCCCCAGGCGGGTGTAAGAACGCCCGACTATTAGTCTTCACTACTTGGAAAACGAGATCTAAGGTGAAAAGGCGCCGCGCGCGCGAACCTAGCTAAGAGCCCGCGCCGGCGTATATACACGTTAATAGTGTCGTTAATAGCGCCGAGCGTCAATGGGTCAGCCTGATAATCAGCGACGTTTGCTTTCTTGGTTTCCGGAATTTTGCGAGTCGATGGCCGAGTTTAAAGTTTGGTGAGAAAGGGGGGAAATGTAGTTGCGAGAAAAATGGCATGTGCGTTTGTTTTAAATTAGTTGGGAGAGTTGGTGGTTTTGAGTGCGGTTATTATAAATAGTTTACAAAGTTCTGTTTGAACTTATTGATGAGAGGTTTAGCAGCGCTATGTGTATAACAGCCGGTAAGAGCGCTTAAGAACGGATTTTAGAAACTATAAGAATTTTAAATTTTAATACTCGCAAAGTCTAATAAAACAGCGCGGAAAGTTCGTGGTTCAATAATTTTTTCACGTTTTTCAGTGGTAAGTCAAATTTATATTTTATAGTGGGTTTAAAGACGATTTATGTGAAATATCAGATTATTAAAGTTCGAGAATTAAAGAGTGTATTAACGGAGACCGCGAATATCGAAACATCCCACAGCAAACATATCTAAACCAAAACATCGAAAAAACAATCCTAAAAAACACCACCTCGAAATCACAATACCAAAGCCAAAAAAAGTCCAAACAGCGCCATTGTTACTCCCAGCTCTTTGAAGCCCCATCGCTCGCCATTCAAAATTAAAAACACTTAAGCCGCAGCCTTGGCAAAGCGCAGGCCGCTTTGCCCAGAGCGAGGTAAAAACCAGCTCTCGTCGCATCCTGGCCAAGTGCATAAATATTTCATGCGTAGCTAAAAGTCAGAAAGTCAAAAGGAGCGGCCCTCGCCGGGGGGAACCATTAAGAAAGCCTGCGCTGCTCCTCCGCTGATTTATGCCAAGATTTTCGAACAATTGTTGCACGCGCCGCTTCTTCGCTGGAGGGGGCGCATTAAAGTAGCAATTAAAATTTAATTAGAAATGCGAATAAATGGCCCCGGCCGTTTCTTCATTTCGCCGCCGCGATTAAGACGCGCCCGCGCTTTTTTTCGAACTGCCGCGCTCTCTCGCTTTTTCCCCGCGTATATCTTGGGTATAATTTCTTTTTCCCCCGTCTTGCCGCGGTGAAACAGGTGTGGAGCGGGGCCCGATCTGCATTTGAAATTTCATTCGTGTCGAATACGTAATGGGCTCTCTTATTTATTTCGTTCCGCTCGTCGGGCTCTTAACTTTTTCCACCGCGCGGGGCTGTGTTTATAATTCCACGCTAGCTGATTACGCTTTGATTTCCATGCTATATAGCTTTATGTAGTAAGTATACATAATTTTTTTCGTTCTGCAGCGGGCGGATGATGAGGCTAATTTTTCGCGCGCTGCGATGATTTATGAAGGAAATATTTAATTAGCCGCTCGGAGGGTAGCTCAGGGCTTTATCGAAAGTTCGTTAACCCAAATCCGATGTATATACGCGTCCGGCTGTAAGAGAGGCGTTTGCCTTTTTATTGTTTGCTTGAAATTCGTTACAGCGCGGTGTTATACGCATACGTACGCAGCCGGCTAAATTAGGCCCTGTTAACGCGACGTCGGAAAATCGCGCGTTTTAATTATTACATCGTGCGAGAGCCGCTGATGGTAAAAACGCCTCCGTAATCCGGACGCAAAAAAAAATGTTCGACCGGCCGGATTAAATATTTAAAAACTGAAAATTCTGCATAATTCGCCTTTTAATGAACGCGCGTGGCTCTTTTTTTTACACCCCCACGCGGTCATTATTTCCTTGTTATTTTCGTAATTGAACAACTCTGTCGAGTGTCATCGGGCCGGCGAACGTGGCGGGCGTATAAATTTTACAGCGTGATGAAATTCCAATCAGCTGTCGATATTTTAATTCGAAGTGCATACCCAGGGAGCGCCTCGCCTGTGCATTTCGTTATAATGATATCATTATTATGTGACATTCGGAGACGGGAAAAATCATCGGCCGTTTTTTTTTCGTCATTTTCTTTTTGAGGAATAAAGAGCGCGATTCCATTTGCATGGTAATGCGGGGCTGGGGCTATAAGAGTGCGGGTCCGGCGCCGATAATTCAATATCGCGCTTCGGCATATTATAACGTGGCGAATATGCGAAACGTCTATTTTCAGTTATGCTTCGTATCGCAAGTATAATGAAATAATAATTAACGGTCCGCGGGCCGCGCGCGTTGTTATACGTTTTAAATGTAATTTATCCGCGCGCTATAAAGGAATAAGTGCGGCCGTTATGCGCAATGTACAATGTTCGTGTTTATTAACGATATACTTCACTTTCAATGAAAAAAAGAGAAAAATCCAATGCTGGTTATGCGCGCGCGAGTGCGTAAAATTTGATTCCTTTATGTAATCAAACCGTTGTAATAGAATAGGGCATATCTGGGCTTGTAAACACTGCGCATGCATACGCGATGAGGAGCCGGCTCTCGATGCTATATACGTGCCTCGTTTTGTCAGAGTCGCACTTATATGTAAATGAAAATTTCCATTGTGCCGCGGTAAGCCGGCCCGGGGCCCGTTGCGAATTCATGATCCCACTTAAAACTCAATTCGTTTTGCGCGCCGCTTAACCATAAGGAAATGATACAGGCGGCCGCTCCTATAAAAGCAGAAATATTTCATTGCACTTTAAGCAGGCGGGAGCTACAGCCGCGGATATACTTTTAAAATCTCCAATTACAAGTTTCGGCCCCTTCAAAAAGCACCAGGCCGCAATCGTCTCGAATATCTTCATTATAAGCGCATCCAGCGGCGCAATTATCCTTACACCCTCTGCAAAAACTAATTAAAAGTGCCCGCATGCGCGGGCGAAAAATAATTCACGCCGCTCTGCTTCCCTCGGCGCGGCGGCATCCGCGAAATTCCGAGAGAGAGCAGCGCTCGGATCGAAAACTTGTTGAATTGACTTTACGAGCAATAAAAAGGCATATCTCGGGCGGTAGCTCGGGAGCCGGCGAAACAATGAAGGCGAGCTCGCGCGCGGATCATATTTTCATACGAAAAATAACGCGTGCGGCTGCTGCATCTCCGGGATCGAGTTTCCCTGCGAGAAAGTTCTAACGACTTTCGAGTTTTCGAGGCTGCGCGCGCGGCGGCGCGTGTCCCCTCCTTTCTTCGATTTCTCGCTGAATTTCAAACATTCAAAGGATTCCGCGGCCCGCCCGCCGCATATTAGAAAACTTTCGATTTTGCGCCTTGACAAAAGCCGAGTTAAAAAGAGAGAGTGCAGCCTGGCTGCTGGCTGTCGGGAGCAAGGAGCTAGCTGGGGCTGCGTGTAAATAAAAGCTTTTTGTTTAGCGGGGGGAAATGTATGCGGGAGCTGCTGTTGCAGGATTGATGAGAGTGAATTTCGGCGGCTTATTTGGTTTTTGCGTTGAGGTTCGGGTTATTGTTGCCTGGAGATGGAATGTTTAGGGAGGCGGGTTTGGTTATTGGTGAGGCGGGAGTGGTTTTGAAAATGTAGGGGTTCCAAAAGAATTTTCGTACTTTATAGGAGAATAAATGTTCGCTTTAATTGTAGAAATTAGCTTTAATTTGAATATCGATTTTTTTTTGCATTTCGAGACTAGGTTAATTAGCGAATTAGAATCTATCGGAACATTAATAAAATTAAATAAATTCGTCGTTGCGAATAATTAATAAAATTACGAGATATGTTATTTATAGATGCAACCGTAAATCAAACATTGAATTTCAAATCGCGCATATAATTTGGAAATTAATTATTTATGCAGCATCGCAAAGTTTATTAATAACCGTCACAGATCCCAAACTCCAAATTCAATACCAAACATTCAAGCACTAACCAAAAAATCACCAACCCCTTCCACAAAAACACTTACCCCAACCAAAAAAAAAAAAAAAAACCAAGAAACACACCAGCCTCAACGAGACTTCGCCTCGCGGCTAAAGTTGAGAAAGGCCCGAAGATGAGAGAGGGTAGCCAGCCCCAGCCCTCCCCGTCCACGACTTTTCCACTGCGATTCGCGCGCCAGACGTGCCGGATAATTTATGGGAAAAATTGAAATGTCGAGGTATATATAAGCCTCGGCTAAAGTTCTGGCCGCGAAATTTTCCGTTGCCGCGCTTGTATTCCGCGACGCGGAGGAGGGAATATTGTATGCGCGGAAAAAAGGAGCAGGGAGAGGCGGACCTGCACACTTGCCTCTCTCTCTCTCTCTCTTTCTCTGTCTTTGACGTTTTAACTAATGATTTTTCCGGCTTCGTGGTGGCTCCGTTGGTGTATGTGGGTTCGCAGGAGCGAACCATCCGTGCGCGCGCTAGGATCCCTAAGAAAATTACTTTTCCGGCGCTCGTTTTTTCGCGGAATTCGCGCTGGCCAACGATCTTTTATGGGTGGATGTGCGTGTGTATTTAGAGAAAGGAGTGAGGGTGTTTAGGTGCGAGATTTTTTAAGAGATTTGTGGTTTTTGAGTAGCGTGGGGAGATTATCTTTTTCGAGGAATTTAGATGGTTTGATAAAGCAAGTAGAAAGGAAAATTTTAAATGGTTTGTTACAAAGTAAATTAGTTTTAACTTTGAAAGTTTTACAGTTGTTTAGAAAATGGTACGTAGTTTTTGTAATTATTCGCGGCATTAAGGTAATTAATATGTATATATTTTCAACTTGAGCGTACAAAATATGTTATTCAGTATTGGTTCTCTTATACGCCTATGACGTTAAATCAGCATAATACAGAGGTGTAAATAAGGGTCATAGACTCTAGTATTCATTTTAACTAATGGTGTGCATATAAAATCAGTTTACTACAGCGAGATCATTGGAATTAATTTTCTGGTTTTGGACTTCGGATTTACCAATTAATCACCAAACTGGTCTAATTAGCTCGCTTTCGTATTGTTTATAAGCTCTTTTTATCAAATTAATGAATTTAGTTTCAATTCAACTTCTTTTCGGGTGAATTCATTTAATATGTTAAATAATTTATTCGGATTTTGATGAATTCTATAATTGGACTTGGAAGAGTAAATAGTTTCCCAAAGTTTATCGAACAATCGCAGTTATAAAGCATTTGTATTACCTTAATTTATCTTTTAACTGATGATTTGCGACATTATTACAAATTTCTATATTTGTTTGTACGATAACAGAATTTAAATATAGATGCAGCGTTTTTATTTGGAAACAAAGTAATACATTAATTCCGTTTTAATTTACTCAAATCGATATTCGATTTACACAAAAACGATGCTTGTCTTAATGTTTAATGTAGTAGACAAATTAATTTTTTATTTCTTACGCGTAAGTTTTAAGTATAGTGTTGCCTTCTAGCGATAACCATTAAATTACTTAATCTGCTAGAAAAAAAATTAAGAAAGTTTTTTGATAGCTTGTTATCTTAGGCTACATATGTTATATTTAATAAATATTTCTTTCTAGTGATGCTTATAAACAAAAATTTCAAAGTTTATATAAACACTTGTGCCGTCGGTATGGTCCTTCCATCAAGCTCACTATACCCCGCCCGAGGGATTTGCCGAAAACTTCTGAATCCCTTATAATTTGTTTGATTGTATTAAAATAATTATTATTGAAACATTTCAACTTGTCATAAGAAAAAATATTTTGATTTCCTTTTTCAGTGTAAGTAAATTTATTTATTCAGTGTAAGTAAATGTATTAACCTCTTTAAACTTTAGGTGCCCATACAGCGGTCCGTTTTTTTTACTTAAATAGTGGAAGCCAATATAATAATTTTAGTATTCTTAAAAGATAACGAAAATAATTTTTCAAAAATTAATTCTATATATTATAATTTTACCTTTCTTTTTATTTTTAGCACATATATTAATATAGATAATTATTAATAAAGCTGGTTTCAATTTCCAATTATATCATCTAGCTTTTAGCTAGGAAACTCAGAAATATCTTAAAAGCATTTTAGGTTTATACATTACGTATAGCTTTAAGCTGATTAATAAGCTGTTTGCCAAGGAAAAAGTCTGTGTGTAGCTAGTAAACGATGGCGTCAGCGCGTAATGTTATTAATTACGAGGTTCCCTTTTTCGCCTTTCTCACTGCCCGCCATAATTTTTCTCTTTTTATTTTTTTTTATTATCGAACTTTCTTTAGCATTACTTTTTATAATTGCTTGATAAAATTATATCATCCTCTCAAAATGAATTTTCCCGTATCACGGCTATTTTCAGTAAAGCAGACTCTATTAGATAGGGACAAATTTTCTACTTAAAAAATAATTCTAGTTAAATACGTATGATACAGTATTAATTTTTCTGTTAATGATAAAATTAAAACATTTTAAGCTTAATTATTTTGTGGCAATATGATTTTATACTCATTTTCGATTTATCTTGAAAAAATAAACAGAGATGACGTTTTTTTATAGTTATGATGAAAAAGAATAAATGATACAAAGTTGCAGCACCCTTGAGGCCTATCATCATAAAACAATCAGGAGCACATACATAATCATCATGTCATCAAACTACATAGCATTCACATTACCGTGACAAGACCAAATAAACAAAGACACCCATTCGAAAGTAAAGATCACCCATAAAATAAGTCCGTAAGAACCAAACTTTCGCGCATATATAAAGAAAAATACACAAAAACTTCGTGTCGTTTTCTTCTTCTTAGTCTAACCCACAACAAAAATATTGGAACACTTTTACATTTACTCCACAATAATGCAAATCCCGTATCAATGCTCCGAATTCATTGGCTAACGATTCAGGACCTTTAAGGGTCCCAGACCCCTATTAACCCCTTAGATCTCTGCACCTAAACCGCACTAGCTTAAGTATACTAACACCGCATCTGCATGCGTCTTACGTGAGATGACAACGTGCTTATTAAGGAATTTGCCTGTTGCGGTCGTTCGGAAGCCACTGGCGTAGCATGTCGAATTTCTGGGGGAAGGGGTCCTCACCCCCTTATCGGTACTCTCGTGGCATTCACGCGCGCGGCGAACGCGCCAAACTCGCTAAATATTCATTCTGTTTATCGGCTGCACGAGCCGACCTCCCACCTTTCGCAGTTGACTTTTTGTAGATGTATGCCGCTTAGCGCGTTTGCCTGCTGTTTGTGAGATCTTTCATTGCAGTGTAACAGTTTTTTTAAAAGAACGATTCGTGTATTGCTTGTAAGAAGAATAAGCGGTCCGGATTATTTTTGAGGTTCTTTAATTGCATATCTGATATTGATTAAATTTGAAATTTTATGAAGTTAAAAATAGTGTTAACGAATTACTGACTTGTCAGTCAATTAAATAAGGTTATTTTAAAATATGCGCATTCTTTAAGGCGAATCTATATTCTTACGCTAAATAGATTTAGATTGATTCATACAATATAATCACTAGGAATAAATAAATTACTAAAAGCTTAATAAAGAACATTCAGATCACGTACATACATTCAATCCATGTATCGACATTATAAAAAAAAATCAAATCATTCAATTATCAAGAATCCGCTACTCGCTTTTTTTTTCTCTCTCACAACGCGAGCTCTCGCGTACAATTTGAGCCAAGCAATGCGGTCGTATTGCGGCTGCGGCACGCTCGAAATTATTAAGTGAAACAAAGAGAGCGCACAGTCCGGCGCGCGCGCGCGCCCGAGCTTTTGCGAAAACTTTGCCGCGAGCTAAGCTAACGCAGAGCCGAACTTAGCGCGGTAATCACAATCCTTAGGCGCGCTCGCGCGCATAACAAATGCCCCCTGGCGGCGCAAATTTAGCCGCGCGCGCTCGCCAAAATTCCGCGACAGTAGCGCGCTTGTTATTAATTTCCCCGGCACTCTCCGGGATCAGCGAGGCAGCCGACATGCTATGGCTTTCTGAAAAATTCATTCTCGGATGTGACTTAAAATTCATGCGGTTTACGCACGGGGGGAAGTTTAAAAATGCCGGGGAGGGTGGGACAGTTCGCTCTCGAGCTGGATGAATCCCTTCTGCGTTTAATGGCTCTCGATAATCTTCGATGCTTTTCATTACCCAATGAAAAAGCACTCTTTGGAGCGAGCGCGTGCTATGTCGCTTTCATCGATGGGAGCGTGGGACGCTGGAAAAAAGGACCGGAGTGCACTATTTTTTTTTCGCGGATGGGTTAATTGTTTGATGGGAAGAATGCCTATATTTGTATTTATTTTTTATATAATTATGATGGAGAGTTTAGGATGAAGCTTGATAGTTTTAAATATTTGTCAGTGGATTTTAGAAAACAAATTTTTAGAAATCAGAAAAGAATTTGTTTAAAACGAAAATTGTAAATTAATTTAATTTGAATTTACTTGTTCTTTTTCGACCTTTGCATGTTAATTCTATACCAAGATTTTTGAGATTCATTTTTTAATGTTCATTTTAATCAAATTACCAATAGTTTTTGGTGTTAAAATTGAGTACAGAAAGATATTTTGGCGAGAAGAGAATTTATTTAAACAAATCAAATGAAAGCATTTTTGTTCGTGGATAATAAAATATTTAAGTTCATAAAACCAGAACGTTTTCAATGAAATACATTTTTCCAATTTGGATTTAAATTTGTTTTATCAAAAGAACAAATAAATTGATCTAAATAAAACGTTTTGTGTGTCAGCAATTGTATATTTTTCCAGAATAAAAATGTAATAATTTCAAATAAAAATCATAAAACAAGTAAATAGTGTAGTTATTTAATTTTAGTATTTTAAATTTAAATATATTAATATTTTAACAGCAAGAAATACTTGTAAATCAGGATAACCACAGCATATGTGAGACAAGGCGGACAGTATAGCTATATATTTAGTAATAGAGTGTACATCGAGTTTAATTAAAGTCTTATGATGTTATACTTTGTGGATATACTTCTTTTGAAGTATTTCAATTTTAAACGACTTAAATTTCGCTGCTGAAAAATTGTTAACTTTAACTCAAATTATAATATATTTATATACTTGGTATAATCGAATCTAAATATGTAGTCTAATTGAATATTTATAAACATTTTAAGTTCCACGTTTAAATTAGTTAGCTTAAATGCACTATAGAGTAATTAAATTCGTACTGCAATTTAGAATTTATTTAATTATGACTAAATAGTTATAAAAATTTACTTTTCCTTTCACTTTATGCTAACTCAACTTAAAATAATTTTATTTCGGCGGCCTCTCTCGCATCATGAAGAGTATTAAAAGTGCAAAATTCTCAAACTCGATCAAGCCAGGTGTAGGCGCATGAAATAAAACTGATGCCAGTACGTGCGCGTCACTTGCTCTCGACTAAAACCGAACAGTTTTAAATTTATAAAATAGTCATATGAGTTAAGAACGGCGTCTTTTTAAAGAACCTACCAGATATAATAAAAAATAAAAAAATTCTTTTACCCATATCTAAAAAAGCGCCGATATCAATCTTTTATTTATCCGCTCAATTTTAAAATTTCCCTCTAAAACCCGATCTTCCGCGGACTTCCAGTGTAGTTAATGGATAGCGTAACCCCTTTAAAATGCGCGCTAACTCACTCTCTCCTTACATTTAGCCTAGTTCCTAAAGGGCTGACAAATTCAGCCGCGGCGCGCAAGCCGCAATTTAATCAAATTTGTCGGTTTCGATGAAGTTATCCATTAAGCCGTGGCTTTTCCCACTTCAAACGCCCGCCCGACTCTAACCTTCTCCAACTCACTATATACCTCCCAAGTCGTCAGCGCGGCATCTTTATCAGTCCAGCTCCAGAAAAACAAAAGCCTCAAATCTAAATTAGTCACTGCTGAACATCGGATTCCACTCAAGCTCAAATCAAACTCCTTCCCACTCCCCGAAAAAAAAAGAAATCCATTTCAACGTTATGAAGAAGCCGCGGCGCACGCGAGCCTAGATAAAAAGGGTAACAGTGTGTGTGTCTGCGGGAGAAAATCGGCGGGCAGGGCTGAATTGATGGCGTAAATATCGCGCGGCAGACGCCCGCGCTGTCCGCAATTTATGGGCATTGTAATGACCCTTAATGTTCATGAGTAGTTTGGCCCGCGCGCGCGCCGCTCGCGCAAAGCCCTCATAATTCTCCGGCTCGTTCGGTGCGCGCCGCGCGCGGCAAGGAGACACGAGCGAGACAAGATCTACCTGTGCGAGCGGGGGCCAGGAGACAGGCTGCGAGGTGCTTAGGGCACTAATTTTCTGTCGGGAAGAGGTGGCTGAGTGAATGCGTAGACGCGGCTGAGGATTTATTAATTAGTGGGAGATGTAATTTTTGGTTGATGTGGGGGTGGGCTGATTTCGATGAGGGTGGGTGTTTTGTGATTTTAAGTTGCTTGTTGCGGGTGTGTGAGAAATGTAGAGGGGGATTTTTCATTTTTAAATTTTCGCGCAGGTTTGCAACCGGAGAGTAAAGTACGTTTTCGCAGTATGAAATTTCTATTTTCACGTGATTTTAATTCAAACATAAAAACTAGTTACTAGCTTTTATGTTCAAATACATTGGAAATGTCATTTAACGACCGTAGGGATTTCGACAAAGGGAGAGGCCATAAACGTAGGCGAGCTCTATTAAAAATTTTACGAACTTTTGAGAGCTTTTTTCGGCAATTTTTTCGATTGTCGAAAAGGTTTGGCGCTAAAATATTAACGCTCAAAAAGCTCGAAGCAAGCTCGGCAGCAAATATAATGCATAATTTTATTATAAAATAAGCCTTCTGTGCTTTTCAGATAAGTATTTCCTTCGCATACAAAAAGATTCTGATTTTCATTGACATCAAAGCAAAAGTTTGAATGAGAAATTTTTCAGCGGTTCATCACTCCGACGTGGGCGCTTCGCAAAAGAAACGCGGCAAAATAGTTGTTTAATATATTTTACGTTTTTAATTAACATTGCAACCGAGCAAGTCCAAAAAAGCAACTCATTTGTATATCCAAGTGAAATATTTTTCGGATAAATTATTACTATTTTCTCGCGCCGAGTCATAACCATTTATTTTTTAAATTAAAATCCTTAAAATTAAGATATTAACGGCAAAACTGAAACATTACCGTGCCACGCCATTACCAAGTCCCTATAAATTTCAGATCAAACGGCAGTTAATTAAAATTATACTTATTTGAACATTAATTACAACTACAAAAGGTAAAACAAATATCCTCCATCCTCTGAAACTTTTACAAACGAGAAACGATTTTTGTTATTTGCACAAAGTATTCGTGCCCTCTCGTATTTACAATCCCTAATGCAGTAGCTTAAAATTTCGTAATATTACACGTGCTCTATGTTAAATTAAGCTCAACTACTCATAGAGCCGAGAGTTCGTCTTTTATTGCCAGAAAAACAACAGGAGGCGGCCGGCTACTGCCGTGATGTTGACTCTCCTAATACGCTTCATTTCGCCCTTTTCCAGCTTCGACTCGTTACATAATTTTTTTCCCACGTTCCCAAATAATCGCCGAGCTTTTTGACGGCGCATCTCATTTTCATCTCGTTAAAATTGATAACGCAGCATAAACTTCAGTCGAATTTCGGCCCACCAAGCGAGTATTATTACTTATACGCTTTAATAAAGCTAAGGCGCAATGTAACTATTTTATAAGGGCTTGATTACATTGTGGTTTAATTAAGGCGAAAAGTGACTTCCTCTTTCTCTTTTCCCTGTGCGAGCGCCCGCGCGAGTAGAGCTGAAAAACTTTATAACGCGCGTGGAGGGGAGAGCAGCAGGGGAGTAAAAAGATACACACCGAAAGCCAATAAAATATTTATCGAACAGTTTTAAAGTTTAAGTTTGGCCATTGCGATATTGTTTCGCGCCAGTGCGACTCTCTTTCTCTCTCTCTCTCTCACTCTCGATTAAAATGGTTTTCGCTTAATAAAACTGAATGGCAATGGCTATTTCAAATGACTCCGGGAGTATTTTTTTCAGTGCCCGTGGAGGGCCCTTTTCGGTGCTACAAAAAAAAAAAAAAATCTCTGGAGCACAAACATGCGTGTTTATGAAGCCGAACAAATTTTGAAATAAACTCGCGCGCGAAAAGTGTTCGGAGAACGATCGAAAGTTATTTTAGATAAATTTTAACTTCGTGAAATTCATTTGTTATTGTTTCAAGTATAATAATTTAGTTGAAGATATGCAAAATTAAAACTTTTAGAAGAGAGCTATTACGAAAAGCCTCTACCATAAATACAAGCGAGCCCTTGAAATATTGAAATTAAAACATAATATACAGGTGGAGTGAAAAGTCTATAAATTATTGTAGGTCTAAACCGACTGCAGTTGACTTTATAATGTTTTTAGAAAGCAAATAAATACTTATGAAATGCCTCTTACTTTTGAAAAATAATACAACATTCATTAATCGGTCGAAGCGCAGCTAGATTCCCTCTTAATTCTACGTATAAATTATGTATAAGACATTGTGTACTAGTACAATACAACACTGCACTAAATGCACATTACAATCATTATCTCAGTAATTCACAGTAAACCGTGCAGCTAAACTCGGAAAATTTCCAAACAACATCCATTCCCGCCGATTATAAACAAAAATAAAGCGCAAAACTAAAATTTAAACAAATACCATAGAACCACCCCATCCCCCATTCAAAAATCACGTTTAAATCATCCTCCACGCGCTTACACGTAAACGCACCGTAAAACAAGAAGCCGAATGCAAAACAAGCTAATCCGGGTCAAGTTGTTTTTGCGCAAATACCTGCATAATCGCGCTCTAAGAGCCTTTATGCGTAATCGCCTTGGGACTCGCCGTTTCTTCCCCCCAAGTTTTACCCTTCATTTTGGCATATTTGTCCAGAGCAAAAAAAGGGACTCGTGCGGCTGAGTCAAAGAAATCGCGCACCGCAGCGCTTCAGCGGTTAATTAATGGCCGTCAGAGGGATGAATGTAACGGAGCTGTAACTGGTTTTAGCTGTCGGAAAAAATGTGAGCAGGTAGACGCGCGGGTCCGCTTTGTGAGGAAATTACGTTACGAGGGATGAAAGTGGGCGGAAAATTGGAGCGTGTCCTGTAATTTTGCGGAATGTAAATTGTTTGATTGATTAAGGATTTTTTTTTAATATTTATGATGAAAGTTGTTTAGGAATCGAAATTTTATTTGGCTTTTAATTGTTTATGGTTTAGTATTAATAATAAGCTGATTCAATTGATGTAAATTACGTAAACTATTTTCACAACTTTAGACATTTATCTAAATTTTTAATAAAATTCAAAATTATTTAGATTGTTATTGCATCCTTGCACCTCAATTGAAACTTCGGATTAGCTTCTCGGTAACCTGGATTTTCATTTGTTCACCGCCGGATTCCACGAGTACGCACAGCCAGATTGAGGTTTACCGCACATCATTGTTTGTAATAAGATTGTTTGATATACGATCGTGGAGTACGCATACATTACATTAAATTGCGTTTACAATTTTCATAAAATATTAATTAGTTTGATTCTAAGTATTGTACTTGATCTTTGGAGCGAGGTAACTGCATTAAAAATTAGTTTTACGCTGATCTCTTCATATTCATGTCACAGTGAATTTCATCGCAAACAAAATAAGCCCGGGTAGACCTACATTTGACTACGTTTACTCTTGGAATCATGCGAAGAGCAAACAAAAATCCAGGTTGCCGAGAAGCTGAAGTTTCAAATTACAACGCGCGCAAATATTGCACGTGTGCAGAAGTGATATATTATGGATTACGTTTTAAGATTCTATTAAGGACGAGCAGTGTTGAATTTTTCATTTAGCTTAATTTTGAAAGAAAACCAAAGTATGTTTAACAAATATTGATAGTTTTTGTGAAAAGTTTGATTGACGGACCAGAGCTTAAGACTAATTATTTGCATAATAGCATTATACATTATTTTATACACACTTCACAAAATAAGACGGCAAGTTTCGAAAAAATATTTATGTCCGTTAAAGTCCATGGTTTTCATGAATTTCATGCTAATATATTTATGAGACGATTCCGCTTTCCAACGTAAATATTTTAAAACAATGAACTTTCCGTATAACTTACAGTATAAAACTAGCATTTTTCCATACCCGTCTTTTCAAACGTCCTCCGCGAAATACACCCTTCAGAAAGCATCATTCGAACACTGCGCGTCCGCTCCTCTATAAAAAGATACTCCTCCAAGTATTTCACTCAAAACTAAAACATATTTCGCGTTTCCAACTCGACGTTTTAATTACTTCCACCGCTCAAAATTACCCACTAAAAGAAACATTCCAACCCCCCGGTAATCAAACCCTCCGAATCCGCACCATTAAAAAAAACTCCTCCAACTAAAATTTTCATCGCTCTCTCAAAAAAAGAGCACCGATCCGTCCCCAACCCTAGCTTACCCAGCTCTCAACCCGAGCTCTCCGGCAGCGCGCAAAAATTCTCGAATCTACAGGTCCCGCAACGTCCGGACAAAGGCCTGAAACGTTTTTTCCCCGCGTCGCGTTACAAAGCGTCCAGCTCTACGAAACAGAAACGAACAAAGCCAGCAACAGCCACATAAAACAAACAGCAGTCGAAACAAAACCAAAAAAAAAAAAAAAAAAAAAAATAGAAGAAACGCACAGGTGGAAAATCCTCAGAGACAAAGTCCTCGTGATCCTTTGGCTGGTTGCGTGCGGCCGCTGGCCTGCTGGCTTCGAGGCGCTGTCATTCGTCCCCGTGGCTTTGGGCGCGTTGGAAAAAAAACGCACGTGTACAGCGCGCTGCGACTGGCGACGGACACAGGAGGCACGCTTGACGCGACCGCGCTCGTCGGGACGTGCCGGCAGACTGTCCGGCGATTCCGAGTCTCGCTCCTTTCCTCGCAGCGCGCGCGAAGCTGAGTTGGCTGGCGCGCGCAGGCTCCGAAAAAGGAGAGCGCGTTGCAAGTAGGGGGGGAGATTTGGTTTGGCAGTGTGCAGGTGTGTATGTCTGGGAGGGGGGTGGAGGAAATGCGCGGGCGGGCGGTAGGATGAAAGGGAATTTTCGCGGAGATGAAGTGCGCGCCGGGCGCATGTATAAGGAGAAGGAGCGCTGGGAGAGAGGCGAAAAAGGGAGCAGCAGTGGCAGCGCGGCAGCTTGATTTAATCGCGAAGGTGGCAAGACGACGGAGGGGGGACTCAAAGGATATAAAAAGCTCGGGTAATTTGCGCGATGAGTAGCTTATTTTACGCGACTGAACAATTTATTCATTTTTTTTTTTTTTTTTTTTTTTATAGAGACGGATGGTGGTAAAGGGAAAGAGGACTTTTGAGATTGGGATTCGTAGTTTCGAAATGCGAAGGAGAGCGGGTTTGTCGCTAATTGCTTTAGTGATTCAAAATTTTTTTTGCGTATATAGGTGAGCTGTGGTTCTTTGTAAATAAATATAATTCTTTGAGAACAAATAAATAATGCATAGCGCGGTGCTGGATCTTTGATGGATACTACAATTTTGAAGAAAGTCAATCGATATTTTCAAACGATTAAAAATGAAAGATGCAGTAGGTAACTGTGACACTAGCTCTACGCCAGTAATGAAATAAATCAGAATTGACCGATATTGAGCTCACTTATTTTGGTCCATTCACTCCTTTAGTATTAACGTACATATGAAAACTAAGATCAAATTATTGATTTCTATACGCTTCTATTTTATTCAGTCCATACGTGCACGTCTGACTACCTCAGCCTACACTGCAAAACAGTGATCATTTTTACTTTTTAATAATTTTTCAAAAAAGCCTTAGCGAAGAAACAGAAAAACCATAACATAAAACACGTCGTCACATCTAAAAGTTCAAATGAACCCTCCCCGGCAATATCAAACGCATTTCAGCCCATAAAAAGATACTGAATATGCAGATCAGCCTCGAATCTACATACGACTATTGTCACCGAGTTTTCTCAGGCAGCCGGAGACGTTGAGCGATATAAATCTAGAATTGAAATTAATTTAATTTACTGTTGCGCCCTGATGTATACCTTTAAAACGGCTACCCTGAGGGAATTATTTTCCGTCTGTTGGCATAATTCAGTAAATCGAGCATGGAGATAGTAAGCCCGAACTTTATTCAAATAGCATTGTTATTAATTCTCAAAGAACAGTGTTTGAACAATATTATCTTAGAGATTTCTTAAATATTAACAAGATCGTTTTTTCGATAATACAGCTTCGCCTGCATTGATAATGGAATGAAAGGCAAAGGAAAGGGTAGAATAACAAAATAAAGCTCTACAAAAAAGCTTATACATTAATTACGCGACGAAGAAGAATGGATTAAACGTCAAGTACGCGCAGTGTAACATACAGCTCCAGTACATTCAAAATATCAGAACGTAATTCAAAAAAATGTCGAATAGAAGCTTTGAGCTCAGCGGCTTGTCGAAACAGGCCGAGATAGAACCTTTTGACATGTTAACGTCGATGCGAATCAGTGTCAAGTTGGTTTTACCTTTCGCTGCTCTCTGCCCTTTGTTGCGGCAAAAAATAAGCAATATTTTACGCACTGCTGTCGGCTGGAAATCCTTTTGATACTGCGCGACGTAGAGCGCCGGGAATCTATATCATTTTACTACGTAATTTCATGAGTATCATAATTATTATAAAAGAAATCTGTTTTTACCTCCCCGCTGCCAGCTATGCATTCGTCTTTGATTCATATAATCAAAATTAAACCAATTATACCCCAACGTCCCTCTTACCCTACACTTTGCAAATTTTAATTAAAAATCCTCCAAAAAACATGACCCACCTCAGCGCAACCCAGATATACACAAACTAATAACAAAAACTGTCCAACCATAGCCACGCATCGCGCTTGTCAAAATTCCCAGCTTGGCTCGTCGCTCAAAATCTCTCCCCCTATAGCTTTGACATTTCGACAAGCCGCTCTCTCAGGCAAGCATCCTCCCTGTCCAGCTCGTTTCGCTGCGCCTTCAACTTTGCGCGTCCGCAATCCGGTAATTAGAGCCGTTAATTACCAAAACTTTGTATCGCAACGTCAGTCCATCCTCTCTCACTCCGTGCGAGAAATAGCGAGCGCGCGAAAGCGAGACGCGAGGCTCGGGCATGACAATGGCAAATGCCCCCCCACGCACCGGTCTGGCCTATACAATGGGCGATCGCACGTGTAACGGAAGTCGGCGCGCTCCTGACGAGCGAGCGTGCAGTGCGTGGGCGAAAGTGGCCCGCGCGACGTCATTTGCAGGGGTTAGAGGAGCCGGAACGAGTTACGCGCGTGCGGCTGTTATGTATTTGGGACCAGGAGAGGAGGATTTCTCTGGGCGCGCTGGATCGAGACGGGAGGGTTGATGGTTTTGGGTGGGTGAGGGATGCTGGTTGGGTTTTGCTGGGGTGCATATGGGGTTTTGGAGTTTTTGGGGAGTAGGTAAGATTTTGGTTTGAGTGGAAAATTTTGGAAGGCTGGATGGAAGAGAGGGATTTGATAATGTTATATGGAAAATGTAGGGTTTTATAATTTGAGTAAACATGAGATATTGGATTTTCAAGATTTAGCAGTTTTTTATAACTAGGATGGTTGGATTAATTGTCTGACCAGGCTCGGGATATATCCACTGCTCATATATAAATATACATAATCCGATTTTCTATTTCAAGCAAAAGACTTGGCGATTCATTTAGAATGACTTATTGCGATTAAGGTCAGAGGCAAATCCAGAGCAGCAAAGAATATAGACCCTCGGCAAACACATCCCTATTTACAACATTATATTAATTCGAAATTACGAATAAAAACGATCCGCGCTTGCAATTATCATTCCCAGGCATTAAAAAATTCCCAGGCGCTAATCGCGAAACGAGCATTAAAAAGCAGAGCTCGGAAAATAACTAATTCCCAGGGCAAAGAGAGCGGGCCGGGATTATCGGGCGGGAGTTTGTCAAATTTCATATAATCACCAATACGCTGAAAAGGGAGTCCGTGCTAAGCCATCAGCCGCAGTGTCAAGAACAAAATATACGCCGTGATTTATCGTCAGGCGCGCGCGTTCGCGCAGCGCGTCGATATTATTTAGTGCTTACGGGCCGCCTGACATTTTCATTGCGTGCCATTGGGAAATAGCGAATAAAATCTACTTTTACGGCCAATTAAATCGGCCAAATCCCCAAAATCAATCTGAAAAATTTTCGCGATAGTACAAATGCAGCGATGGGTTGCCGGCCTGGGTTTTTCGAAACGATGTATCGAGCTGGGTTACGACGGATCGGTATAGTTTTTGAGAGGGTTGATATTTACTTTAGTTTTTTGTATCTTTGGCATTTTTTCGAAAATTGATTTTTCTTTTTTGTATTGTGTTATTTATTCTTTGGCTTTTTAATGGACTGTATTTTCAAAACAATAACTCTAATTTTAAAACTATGTATAGAACGGAATAAGGTTCGATGCTACCAAAGTTGTAGAAAGGTTGTGTTTATTTCATTAATTTACATTAACTGCATGATACTGAGCTTAAATATTGACTACTGAAATACGCAAACTGCTGGCCAAACATTTAAGTAAATTAATGTAAAGTTTCTCACTAGCAATAAAATTACTAGTAATATCAAACTAATCTACTATTTACCAGATTTTACGAATATTTTAATCATAAATCAAGAAAAAAATATATTACTGCAACAAACTTGACATATATCTAAGCATACAAAACTTCCATCCAACGTCCGCATCTTAAACCCAGAATCATCTAATTAATTTATTTTGCATACACACCTACCTCTCGCATATTCTTACCAACACACCAAAACTTTATTCCAGCCCGCGAAGAGCACAGCAAACAATCCCACCCACGAAGCAGCTCGCACACCCACATAACTAAAGTAGAAAAGAAACACACCCCCACCCGTAGCAAACTCCACCTTTGCGCGAGTAGCTCTTCAAATAAAGCATTTTATCGTCGTATCCGAGGCTCGAAATTTTTAGCTCTCGCCTTGTCCTTTACTACCTCGGCAGCGCAAAGAGCAAGGAACGAGCCGCTTCATGCCCAGCGGCCAGTCGATTCCTCCGGCTCCGACAAGCTACATCAATGAAGTTTGTATCTCGCGCACATGGCGCAGCGAGCGTAGCCAGCTACCCCCGGAGTTAGTGACGGGCGAGCTGTCGCGCTAGACGCCAGCTGTTCCGCCACTAGAGAAACGCACACGCACTGTATATATAGCTGAGCGGAGGCTTGTACGTGTGCCTCGGCGCTTTAACCGGAAGTGTAAGGGAAAAGACGAGCGGATTCTCTCTCTTTCTCTCGCCGGCAGTTTAGCACTCGTATTGTTTTACGCGCCGTCGTTGTCGATCTTTCTTTGGGCGCGAGCTGGCTGGCTTTATACGCTTGTTATGGCCGTGCTGCGAGCTCGGGATGGGAGTTCGTTTGACAGGTGTTTATATGGTTCGGATACGAGAGATGCGGAGAGAGTTGAGAGCTGCGGGGGAGTGGGGGAGGAGACAATGGGATGGTTTTGGTTTCATGGGGTTGGGATGGGTTGGACGAGTGGTTTTTTTAAGGGGATTGTTGAGGTTGTTGTTGAGCTGATTGTTTTATTAGACACTTGGGTGGGTGTTGAATACGTGTTGAATTTTCGATCTAATAATGAAGTTGTATTAGGTGGCTGACCAAACACGGGCGTTTCTACTTGATCGTTCATTGATCATTCATTATTGAAGCATTTGGTGAGTTTTAGCTCCTAATAAAGTATAAATGAAATATTTTGATTTACCAAGAATTAATTAAATAAGCTTAAATATTAAAATTAATTTTCTGTTTCAGCGACATTAACTTTTAATAATGACAGAATATAGGTGAAATTCTCAGAATTGGTTCCAGTCCTCGTTTAAAAATATTATAAAGAGGTAAACCTCTTACTTTTAAAAGATAGCTTACCTAGAAATGATAATTAGCTTTCTAAATTACTTCGGTATTTTTCTAATTATTATGTTAATTATTCTGTTCTTAGAATTCTTCTTACTAATACTAATTTTACTGTTAATCATTTAGTTAATTTTTCAATTACTATTTTTGGAATCCTTACCCTGGTAAAATCTTAACGATATTTTTTCGTTAACGTATTAATGAAGACATGATTAGTTCATATTTATTTTTTGGCAACATTTGAAGTATTGAAACTACGTCTATTGTCTTAAAAATAGTAAGTGCAGAATTATTATATTTTTTAACTATGACGTTACACACGTTATTACGTACACGTTAGTAATATACTGTTTTTAGCTAGAAAGTACCGTGAATTCTGATTACAAACCCAGGAAGACTTCTACCTGGGTAGTTTAAATTTTAAAATTAAAATAAAGCACTAGATTCAAATAAAATTATCAATAACATCCAAAATCTAAAAACTATACACTCTCATTTAAAAAAAAAACATCTTCAACAAAATAACATCACACTCATCCCAATCAACTCCACACAAACCAAACCCGCCAAAACCCGTCAACGTCCATTAAACCAACCCCCCTCCCACATCCTCAAACTTCCAACCTCCAACTTTCCTTATCCTCACACAAGACGAAATCGCGCGCGCAGCTGTCCCTTCGACGCAGCGCAATCCTATTTTCCCTTAGCCGAAAAATTTTCAACTTTCCTACCGGCCCCGAAAATACAGTCTCCGCCTTGTTTTGACTCGCTCGCCGACTGGCGCACCCCTCGGCTTCAATTTTTCCCGACGATGACGGCCTCGCTATTTCCCTCTCCTCTCGGCCGACGGGCGCTTGATTAATTCACCGGCGAATTATTATATTGATAGATGGGACCGAAAACTTTTTTTCGCCCCGGCTGCGCGCTCTTTTAAAGAGCGGCTTTTGTAATGGCCGAGGGAGAAAATTGAGCTGCGAGGGGCGCGTTTTGTTGCTGCTCGAGCTTCTTTCTGCCTTATTTATTGCTTTATTTAATTGGATGTATCGTGGGAACGTTCTTTTGTCGGAGCTTCGATGTTCTTCGTATTTTGGTGCTGGCTTCGTGTGTGTGTGTGTAGGCTCGATTGATTGATTGGTGTGGTTCGGTCGGTTTGGTAAATTTACATATTTTCATCGATCGAGATGACCTTGGTTCTAATAGCCCTGTTTTGAGAAGAGTTTGCTCGGTAAGCTGATGTGGCGATCGACTTAAGTGATTCGATGTTTAATTAGATAATTAATCATTTAATTTTATGATAATGCATTGCGGGAATATTTGGTGGGTTCATTTTGTGTCTATATTGAAAACTTAGAAGTGTAACATGTGTATAGTTCTATTTCGAGGAATGTTCTTTTATTTTATTCATATAAAGTATCTATTGCAGTTTGAAAGAGTAGACCCTCTGAAATAGAAGCATGAAAAAAGCGAACAGGAAAAGTTATGTAGAAAACGTTGTACCAGGCGCACGTATGCCAATGATTGCAATTCTGTAAAATATGTTTCTTTCAAGTTTTGACTGCTCACTGATTTGATCAACGTTACAGTAAAAGATGAAAATCATAGATCTTTTCTAGTATTACAATATTTTTGACAACTTTCCATTTTTTTCTTTTAATATAATAAGTAAGTACACGGAACTTAAAACCATTAATATAATAATTTTTCCTGTTTAATTTTTTTCTGTTATTCGCATACCGGACAAAACTCATAAAAAATGCTGAATTTGGTGTATGTGTGCAGTATATGAAACACAATACAATTCATAAGACTATCAAAAAATTACCATTCTCGAAATGAAATTACGTAGTTTTATGTATTTTTTTAAGTTGCGTCATACAATGCACACTTATACACCAACTTGAGAATTCATCGTTTAAATCGATTTAAAGATTTTTAAATTAGCTCAGTTAAAGTGCTTCGCACAGCATACAAATGTCGCCAATAAATCAATCGGAAAAACGGCAACATAAAAGAAAAACAAAAAACCACCTCAGTTCGTTTCTACTATACAAGTATTTAAAACCCACCCTTTTATTTAAATCGCTCACTTTTCCCTTCACCATAAAATACAATTACTCTTATAAAGCAGCCAATCACAGCTTTAAGAGCAAAAAGTAAAAGCATTAACTCCCAGGCTGAATCACGGCGGAAAAAGAACTACACCCGTACTCAAAGCGTGTCAGCTCTCTCCTCAGTGTCGCGCCGAAGTGAGATTTTATTATAAGACATTGTCTCTTAAGGGATCGTCCCACTCTCTCTCTCACTCCGCGAGCGAAAAAGCGCGAAAATGTCGGGGCGGCCGCGACGTTACGATTTCAATCTCCGGGGGGATCTTTGCATTTTACGGGCTTATTCGCGGCGGCGCGCGGATATTGAACCGTTTGCGCTGCCGAGCGAGGATAGTGCAGTGCGCGATATAAAAAAAAAGGGGGGAAGAACGAAACGGGGCCGGAGAGGAAGAGAAACAAGAGACGTGTACCTCGATACTGCCTGCGACCTTCGAGCTTTATGCGGGGGTCGACTCGATGAAAAAATGAGGAGGGATGAGGTGACTTAATTTTTTCTTTTTATGGGGATATACAATTATGCGGTTTATTGTTCATTCGCTGGGTATTATGACAGTCGGCGCGGTTCGTTTTTCTTTGAGCTGCACTTGCTTATGGGACTTTTGGAAGTTTTCTGAGTGAGCTTGTGAGGCGGGGTTTTGGAAGGGATGAATCGATGGTTGTATAAGAGTTTGCATCTTGATAATGATTTAAGAAGGATTAAGTTTTTTGTTTTAATTGTGTAATATACATAGCGTCTTTTAAAAATGAAAAGCTTTAGATAAAATTTTTCTGCAGATATTCTTCTAACTCAGTAACTGGAAATAATTTCTGTAGAAACTACACAAATTCTATAAAAATTATTTTAAAAAATTTTATATATTCTTATTAGCTTAACTATGTGCAACCGTCGTCAACCAACCATGTGAAATTAGAAAAAAACGTTAAGTAGCTGGCACTATATTAATTATAATGAAAAAAAGTTTTCGTGGTCCATAGTGATGATTCCAAATTTAATTTGTTATGCATCCAACTAATTTGCATACAATGTTTGTATACAATCTTAGCGAGTTATTCCTGTGTGGAGTATTTCGATACGTAACAAAATAATCTTATTACAAACATTAATTTAGCATCAAGTGATGTAAATGCTAATATTAATTGAATCTTTGATGAATTTCAATATTATATTAAATGTACAGCTTGAATTATTGTAATTTCTCATGATACGTTGAATTTAAATTCAACATTCGCTATAATCAAAGACTTGGAATTTAATAAAGATCTACTGCAAGCTAAATTATCGATAGGGTAAAATTGAATTAGTTTCCTTAAGTTTAAACTTCTCTATGTGATTACTTCTTATTTTTAAATTTAATTTTCATTGCGAATTTCCGTATGTAATACATACTTATAATCTACTGAATATATCCGCTTCAGCGAGTTCAATTTACTTCGTATTTGATTAATTATTTATGATTAATTTTATCGTACAGTAAAATTTATATTTATAAATAAAAATCAAATAAATTAATAAAAATTAAAAGTTTTTTAAAAATGTACAAAATTTTTGGAAATCCACCTTTTATTATTTACGAAAATTAAAAAGTACTGAATTTTTCAATAAAAAAAATTTTTAATACCCTTAATTATTAATATCGCATCTCATTACATAAACTTCCTGTATATTAATTCCGTAATGCAGATCATTAAATGATCATAATACCTACCTGAACTCGGTAATTATTATTAAATTTTCAATACTCCGAACATAACTTTTGCATCACAATAAATAATTCTCCTTAAAATACCCAATATAAACCTTCCAAAAAAACTCAACAATCTCATCCAACCCAACCCAAAATCCTCACCCACCCCCGCAAATTTCTCGCTAAAAAACGCATTAAACACGACTTATCCCCCCAAAAAATCCCACCATCAGCATCAACGCGATTACACCCCCCATTTTCACTTACGGTCATCCATCGACGAAATTCCCAGCCAGCATATTCCGAATAAAAAAAAAAAAGAAGAAAAAAAAAACAACACGCGTTGTCGCCGGGCGGATGTAGCTGACGAGCATAGGGAAAGAAAGCGCCGACGCCTAATAAAAGCCGCGCACGCGGGCTTCTGGATATATAGACGAACCGTTTGACTCGGCTCAGCGCCCGCGCGTTTTCCATTAGACCGGATACTTTTTAATACCGCTTGCGGCCGCCATTGAGATTTGTTTGCCAATGACAATGCGACGCTGCGCTCTCTCTCTCTCTCTCTCTCTCTCTTTCGTACAATGGGGGAAAATTAATCGCTCGAGATGCGCGCGGGCTGTATGTAAAAGCCGCGCGTTTTCCCTCTCTCTTGGCTTTTATGAAAAAAAAAGGAGGAAGAGAGAGTGAGAGAAAGAGAGAGAGAAAGGTACGACGTCATAAGTCAGCGATTTCCTCTGCTACATTGACTCGGCGAACTCTCCGGCGCAGCAGACACACACACACATACATAGACGCAGAGTCACACACAGAGAGAGAGACCGAAAAGCGCGGGCACGAATGAATGCGCGCGCAATGTGAAAAAGGCACGTCGCGTATGTCATCCTGCAGCGGCGGCTATCGGCCGGCTTTATCTTTAAAATTCCCGCTCGAGCGGCTGCCCGCTTCGGAAAAATTAGGAGAAACATTACACTTCTTATCTCGACTCACCCCCTTGCTTTCTTAATTCTCGGACGCGCGCGATTTTCGGAAGAGAGAGGGAGGAATCGAGTCTCTTCCGCTTCGATTGCCGCTTTTCTTCCGCGCCCCCGGATCTGTCTGCCCCGCGATTATCGGCACGAGGGAGGGCTGGATGACGGGAAGGGTATATGTACGCGGAGACGATGAGTTAGGGTTGCGAGTTGCTGGCGCGCGTTTTATGGCGAGCGTTTCTATGTAAAAGGGCTGTTTCGCCGCTTTTATTGGCTAGAAACATTTTTAATTGGGGAGAGGGCTTGTTTATGGTCGAAGGGTCGAGTGTAAAAATGGGCTGTGTTATTGGCGAGTTATTCGCGCGGAGCTGTCGTTAAGGCCGTAATGGATCTTGCTATCGCTGCTTCATCGGCAGCTAAACTATCCGAAAGAGCGTATATGAAGCATTTGGACTTTTCGTCCCATTTCGTCCCGATTCGAGCCATCAATCTTAAAGTTTAAAACAAAACGCGCTCGAAACGTACGGACTCTCTCCTTAATTACCGCTTCTTTTCCCTCTATTCAAATGTTCGGCTATCAAACGGCGCCCGCAGTTTCTTCGGCCCTCTTTTACGGGCGCAGCCAAATGCGCCTCCCCGGTGATTATCGACGAGTGGAGAGCGAGTTAATGAGCCGCGCGCGCGCGCGCGCGACTATAAAAATCATTTCTTCTTCCGAAGCGTCGGTATAATTAAATCGCTCGATTATTATTCATTAACGGCGACACTTCCGCGAGAGAAAGGTCGAAAGGTGGATTGGGGCGGCGTAGGATAACGCTTGGATGGGTTTTTTGCTTAGAAGGGTGCGTTGATGGTGGAGTTGGCATTGAGGCGAAGTCGAGCTCGTCTCTTAATAAAACTGGAATTTTATTAAGCTCTGAGGAGGCTGGGTTCTTTTAATGGGGGGGAGGAGATGTTTTATTAATTCTTGGATTGTGAATTGTATTGCCGAGTGTGGATGCGCTTTGGACTGTCGTAATGTGAGAAAAATTGATTTAAAGGTATTTTTGCAGTGGTGGTTTATGCATTGCAGGGTAATAAAAGAGACCGAGTCCACTGGCTTTATAAGCTGATGATGCTATATTTTTATTGTTTATTATTCATCCTAATCTCAGAATTGCTTATTTAGGTGTTTCAATACGAAAAATAGGACGTTTCAAGAATGATTAATTAACTAGTTCTAACAAGGAGTTTATACACTTTTTTTAAATAAATCAATACATCGTACAATCATAATCAGATTACGTATTCACTTGCCCTTAAATTAGAACGAGCACAGAGTTTCATAACGGAAAAAAGATTTTTAAATTAAAACCAGTTACCTCGCATCAAAAACGCCTAATATTTACACGGCCCAGTAATGAATCAAAATTCTATTTTATTAATTAAAAAAACACCAAAAAACGTGAATTTCGTTTTATTAAAAACCAAAACAACTCCCGTCACACGCGAATCGCGACTAAGAAGAAAGGCATAAGTTTGTTAAAAAATTATTCCGATCTCGCGTGCGCAAGAAATCACGTCGCAAGAGAATAACGATGCAAAAAGAGAGCACAGAGAGCACATATATACACAGCCACGCGCGCGTCGAGTCAAACGATTTCTGTTTGCCGGTTGTTAAGGGATTTGTTCCGCGCAATAATGAGCCTTTCTCATTCTGCCTCGGCACGCGTTGTAACTATAAAAAAAAATAACAATAAAAATAAAATGAAAAAAGAAAATAAAAAATTCCCGGAGAGCACCAGGAGAGCGCAAAAAAAAGAGAGCCGAGAGAGAGTGAGAGAGAGTAGTCAGGAGCGTTAATGAAAACAAAACTGTCGTTTATGTTCGCTTTTCCCCATTTTTCCCGCAGCTCGTTAACCGGCTGCGCGCCGGCGGACTTTTTAATTGGCGCGTATCGCGTGCCAGTCAATTAAATACGCGCGCGCGCAGGCTCGCGTTCCGAAAAATTTTTCACAATGAAGCTACAGCGCAAGCCGCCGGGATAAACAATATAACTCACGCGGGCTGTTCGGCTTCTGATGCTGATGAAACTAATACGGAATCAATAGGGAGGAAAGAGTGAGCGGAAAGTCTGGAATTTCCTTGTGTATTAATTATTTTGAAAAAAAGGATATGGGCTTCGTGTAAAGCAATTTGCGAGCGGGGGAACAGTGGGATGGTAACCGGATGCGAGTGGTGATGGTGAAGGACGGAGGTTTTGATGTAATGTGTTATTATTACGCGTTATGCTCTCTAAAGTTGAAATAGTGAAAAATCACTGGAAAATAGTGTATATGCACTAAATGGTCGAGTTTAAAATGCTCCACTATGAATTAGTGAATACACACTAATTTAAAAAGTGGGACATGTGCACTAATGAAATTAGTGAAA
>UELX01000766.1:0-61968 GCA_900480035.1 Eupelmus urozonus
ATCAACCGTCGGCCTCGACTTGCGATTCGGAGAATCGCAAGTCCATGCGACGGAGAAGAGGCGTTATCGCCAAGGCGCCAAGGCGTAACAATAGTATTAACAAAATATTTATTTGATTCGAATAAATAAACTTAAACTGTTTGATTTCATAAATTTTTGTTTAAGTGTACAAATAAACAGTTATTAACAAGATCCAATAAACTACTCCATACACTTTAAACACTCAACGCATAATCCCATCAATAAATAATTAATTCAATCCACTAATCGCTCATCAAAAGCCAACGCGACAACAAGCATAATACCAAAAACCAACACAATTCCCCTAAACCCATAAAGCAAAAAAAAAAAAGAAAAAAATTCAAACACCCCGCAATCCACCTCAAATCCCACAATAAACAAACAGCTCACGCAAGCCCGACTTTATTAACAATCAATCTTCCCGAGCGCCGCGCGCGCGCTCTAATAATTTCGTCGCGCTGCGCCCGTATTGAATTTACGATTCCGCGTCTCTGAACTGTCGATTTCGTCGTCGGCGCGCCGCGACTACAATAAACAAGCGGCCCGCGAGCGACGGCATTAACAATAACGAAAACGCATTTTCGTAGAGTAGAGATGAAAAAGTGGGGGGTTGGGGCGGCGTATCGACTGGGTCTCGCTCTGCGCGCGCTTCCGTCGTTTGATTGAAATTCAGTGAAAAGGGAGGAAAAGTTTTGCTGGGCCCCGATGTTTCTAGGTTATCTGAAAACTGCGAGGAACGACGGGCTCTGCACTTGAAATGCAGCGGGATTTCGCGCTGTCTCTTTTTCTCCTGGCGCCCCGGCTCTCTGTTCCCATTGTTGTGTAGCTTCGGCTCTCCGGCTCCCTTCGCTTCTCTCTTACGCCGGGCGCGCTCTGGGAGAGAGCCTTTTTGAATTGTCAACGCGAGCGCGCGCCGAGCGGAGCGGAGCAGATTAAAGTTAATCGAAATACGAAATGAACTCGGTTGAGTGCAACGCTGCAGCTGGTTTATCGTGGGAGGGGGTGGGTGGATGAGTGAGGAGTGGGGGCTTTTGGGGAGTTTTTGGAGGGTTATAGTTTTGGTTGGTTAATGGTTGGGTTATTGGTGACTGGCAGTAAGTAGAGGAAATATATTGGATTTGGTGATTTTTGTTGTAAAGATGATTTTTGGGTTTTTTAAACTTCGGAACTGGTGGATAATAATAGATTTGGAAAATACGTATTGTGTTTCAGGGAAGTTGGTAGTTTTGTAAAATAAATATCTTTTCCTTGACAATGTCAGGTAATTTGGAAAATTTGTTTTAGTAAATTATAAGTATATGGTAAACATGTAAATAGCTACTTTTAAGCCGGTAAAAGTAGAATATTCTGTATCCTTGAAAAGTGACCGCATTCCAATTGACCGTGAAGAATTTTTTTTCTTATTTTCTCTAATTATAATTGGCCTTTGTATATGAAACTTTCAAAACTTACCTTTAAAATCAATATCTATTTTCCTGGTATAATAAGATCAAAATAATAGCTTCGGATAGACTTTTAACTATTGCCAATGTATTGATTATTAATTATTGTTGATGTATTGATTATCAAAACTCGTATATTATATACAATTTCAAACAAATATCAATCACCTCAGAACATTCGATAACAAAGTAACAACAATCAAATCATTAAAAAAAAAAAAAAAAAAGAATACACATTTTTTTAATAAAAATTTCTCTTACAAAGAGATTTTTTTCTAGCAGTTTTAAATTTCTGACAAAGCGGGATAAAATGTCGCCATATACGCGCTTTTTGTATGATCGTTCTCTCAAAGCCTTTTTGAATTGTCAACGCGTGCTCGCTGAGTCAACCAGATTAAACAGAGTCGAAATAAAAAATGAACTGAAACAAGTTTCGTTTGTGCGCGCTCAGCGCACGTATATGCGTGCACGAGGAGGGAAAAAATATAGAGAATGGCTTCGTCGCGCGGCTAAAACATTTATTTAGATAAAAATATTTTTGCTAAATTAAAAACATTTATATCGCCGCGCAAACTATGAAAATAGATCATCGTAATGACTTTTCGTGTTTATTTTAATAAATTGTGCAAAATAAAAAAAAACGACAGTTGTTGATAAAACGTTTTCTAATTATCATTGTCTTATTATTTATAACCGCCTATCTACGATTGTAAACACAGACACTCGCTTTCATTTCGAATTTAAATTTTTTCCACTTTCGCTCGATAATTCGAGCCATCGCATCGACGCTCACCTCGCGTACACGAGCGCCTCGAGCCTGTAATTGCCCACTCCGGCAGATAGACATCTCCTACGAATTACCATAAACCGATTAAAATTTAACAATCATCACCCAATTAAAAAGGAAAGAAAGAGCCTCGTCAAAGTCAATCTCTCAAAAGCAGCTCAATCCAGCGATAACATTAAAATAACCGCGCGAATTTCGTTAGACCGTATCATTAAACTACGACTCCAAAGCTAGCCTCCTTCGAGCTGGCTAATAATCGCAGTATCGAGAGGAGATGAATCCGACACGCGAAAATTCCGCACGCGAAACCGTTATGTTCTCTCTCTCAAGGCGGAAAAAATCGCGCATGCAGCCCGCGCTGTTAATTGTTGATAATTACACGGCAGCGCCGGCTGCAAGGCGGTTTCTAGGTTGGACACCTCTGCGATACCAGAGAGATGAATTCGACGATAAGACAATGGGGCGCGGGGATAGGAGAAGCTGGGCTCCGCGAGCGAGAAGAAAAGAAAAAAGAATTACGGCCCCCATAGCCGGCGAGGCGTGACAAAATAGAGAGCACGTATAGCAGCGAGCGCTCGGCTCATTGTCGTGTCCATCAAATAGATATGCGGAGGCGCGAGCTGTTGTTGGTAAGGTGGTTAATGATGCGAGGAGTGCTGGTTTTGAGAGATGCTGATTTGGTGCCTGGTTATAGGTGTGCGTAATGGCGTTATGTGTTTTTTAGCGAGGTTTAATTTAATTAGTGTGAGCGATAATCCGATGAAGTCAGGTTAATCGTAATACTGGAAGTGTTTTGTCTATTTCTAATTTATTAGTAAATTATAATAATAGTTAATTATTTTGAAAATACTGCATAAAATATATATTAATATATCGACCTAGTTTCAGCCTCAACTCCTACAACTTTGTAGTGCCATTTTGATATAAGATTGCGGTAAATCAGAATACGCCACCTATCGGCGAATAGTGCACTATATATTCTTTCATACTACTAACGATAATCCAGGACACATAACGATAATACAGGAGACATAAGTCACGGTAACTCCTGCCTCGTAACACTAAATAAATGGAAAGCTAATTAAAATTGAATAAGCAGCGACCGGCAACTAGTAACCCAGTCATAACGAGGCTCAAAAGGAACGCCACTTACGTATCACTAATCATTACTAATATTCTTATAATTCCTACTTTTCGAGTATTACTCAACGCCGCTCGCCGCTAATTTATTTCCACGAGGAAACTGGTACAAAGCGATTATTTTCGCGAGGCTACGCGTACTTTTATTTCTAAATTAGAAATCGATTCACGCGCGCGACGCTCTCGCATAATGAAGCAATTTCAGTGCCATGACCATGCGCGAGTGATTTGTTGCGATAGCGCAACCGCTCAAAGGGTTCAACGAACAGAAGCGCCGCTCTCGAAGATACATCTAGCAAAATGTATACACCTATACACTTATGCATCCATCTCGCGCTCGCGCGCAGAGCCGCGATTCCTATCTTTCGCGGCCGCATTGTGTCTTCGGAGAAGAGGCAAAGCGGATGATCATCGCTTCAAGTTCGTGGAATATAATTTTTCTGCAAGGATAATTAGATCTCGCGGCTTGCTATATATTCATCGAGAGTCTGCGAATGCATATAAAGAGATTGATCGAGCTAGGAGAATCGAAAACTTGGACGCGAGCTTCGTATTTAACCATCTCGCCGGAGAGCAGGGGAGAGAGCACGAAAACGCACTGACACAATTCGAGGCGGGACTGCCTTTTTGCCCGCTCGTTACTTTCGATCTCTTCTGGCCGTGTGTATACAGCCATCTAAGCCGCGGGTAAAAGTGAATTCTCGGTAATTGATTCCTTCGCGAGCCGCGCGCGCGCTTTTTGTTTGGCCGCTGGCTTTTCAGTCGGCTCGCTCTATGTAGGTGAATCGCGCGCCGTGGAAGAGTGATAATGAGGCGCGAGAAAATGTGAATGATCGTGGAATTACGAGCGGCTCTGGGGTTTGCGTGCGAGCGAGCGATCGTTCGATGATTTCATCGGCGAGGCTTGGATATAGGGAAAATTTCAAAATGCAAGAGGCTGGATTGACTAGGCGACGCGCGGTTGAAAGTGGATTAAAAGGATGGATACGCCGCCGCGCTGAGAGTTGGGAAATAGAGTCGGGACGAGTATTTTTACGAGATTTGAGTTTTAGTGTTTTTCACGGCTGCGATGTGGGAATGGGCTGGGAATTATTTCACGGGATTTATAATCTTGCGAATTACTTGGTGATTATAAATAGGTGAACGTGTTGTAAAGTATTTTGAAAGATTAGCGCAATTTTATAATTTTATGCTGATTTATGTAGTGGAATTTTTTCGTGTCAGATGGTAACGTTGTAGCTGATTGGTTTATGATAATCGTATCGTCTTGAAAAAATATGATTAAGTAGGAGTTTTCTTGTTATAAGCATAGAGTAACTATGTAAAAGTTCTGTTAGTATTATCGGCTAAGTAAGAAAAGTTTTTATCAGTAAGTATGTATCGTGTTAACTCGGATACGTCGTTGACCTAGCATTTAAATTTTTTATTTGCAAACAATGCAAACTGTAGTAAAATCGGACCGGTACAAGTTTTTTACTTCCTTGTTTTAAAGAACAAGAATAAAGATTCCTTATTGCACACGGCCGTCTTCATGTGAAAGTATAAAAAACTTTTTTAGTCATTTATTTTTTTAGACGAAAAAAAAGAACCGTTGTCCTTATTTTACATTGGATCTCTTGTTTCTGCTAACTTAATTACTACTGTTAAATGAAAGTTATTCAGTAACTAATTTGTTGTACATACTTCATATTTCATATATTTTTTCTTTAATTTTTTTAGCAAATGAATAATTTTTCTAACAATAAATATTAATGAGATTTAAATTTTTTTTATACAACTCGAACAACAATAAGTGCTTTTTATATAAAATACCTACAATTCTATTCTGTTTTGATTACTTAAAGCTGAAACTATGCCTGTTATACCAAGAAACATTAGTTTTTATTAAATGACTTCTGTGTAATCTCGGTATTTACTGCTAAACTACATACTTTAATGAAAGAGTCTGTGTAGATTTAGGACAACTGTCACTACCGAAAAAATATGGTTTGTGCATTATTACAAAAGCCACCAAATTAGTAACATTACAAAGAGTACAACTTGCAAAAATTACGTTCTCATTGTACGTAAGTACCTACTTTCCACTTATTTCGCTTTTGTATCTTGATTTTTACATGTAAAAATATAGCTAACGACTTACACCATACAGCGAATAAAATAATTATTTTTACCAAATGCATACTTAACAATTAATACAATAAACAATTTAATTCAACTTTTACAAACAATACATACGCTTACAAAAAACGAGCTCAAATCTCAAATTTAAACTCGTTCATGCTATAAAAACATTCTCAACACCAACCTATAAATAAAACAAATTTAGCCCTGCCAGTCCGACCATCAAACCACCACACCCAGCAATACCAACAAAAAAAAGCACAAAAACCCCAACCACCTCCATCACAAACAAATACCCAAACAACAAGCTCGCATAAACAAACCAAGCAACATCGTCAGAGATCTCGAGAAAGATACACAAATCTCGCTTGCGGTGAAAGAGAGAAAGAGCGAGAGGTGCAGCAGCAACAGCAGCATAGCAGCTATGGCGGTGGCAGCAGCAGCAGCAGCAGTAACAGCTTAAGAGAAAGAGGGCACAGGAGCAGACACAAGAGAGGGAAGGAGACGGGCGGTTTAGGCCCCCCAGCGGGACCCAAGAGAGCCGGCGTAGTGGGAACAGGCGTGTAAGCTATCTGAATGCCCGGCAGAAAGTTTCAGCGACAGTAAGCAAGAAGACACCATGACGCGATCACCTTCACCATCGGCCCGCCGCTGCGGTCCTCTTGGTCTAGTCATCGCCGCGCTGCTCCTCGCTCTCGCTATTCGTGAGTGTTTATTTTTCGTTTTTCTTATTTTTTTTTAAGGAGGTTGTTTTGGTTTTTGAGTTGCGTTGCGTTGAAGATAGTTTTTGGTTTGGGCGGGTTATTTTGGATTTTTTTTTATTTTGGGGAATGTTGATGAAGGGCCTCTTTTGCTCGGGAGTGACTTGTATTTTATGTTTTATCTGCATTGATGGATTTTAAAAGACAGGCAAAAGATTTTTTAATTGTGTTTATTAAAATTATTAGTTGTTTTTTTTTAATTTATTTGATTTAAATTTATTGATATTGAGAGATATTTTTATTCGTATTTGATATCTCGACTTTAAATTAAAACATTTTTAAAGTTAAATAAAATATTTTTTAAACTACCTTTATAAACCAGATTAAATATTTCTTTAAACAAATTCATAATTTATTATTCTAAAAAAAATTATGTACAATTTAAAAAAAATTCATCTGCATATTTCATAAAAATACTGTTTACAAATATATCTCAAAGAAAATAATATGTAATACATTTACAATTACGAATACATTCCAACCGGATGCCCTAATTATACCAAAGCATGTTAAGCATATCTTTCGTGCCGAGTACGCAATGAAAGCGTATAGTAATTTCTTCGTTATAATCATTGTAATTTCGATAAATATTAAATATTCTAAAGAATAAAGATAATACTCTAAATCTGGGCTGATCGGCGTAAAACTAATTGCCAGTATAATCACTGCTAGGAGCGATTCGCTTGCGTTCGTTAAAAGATTCTAAAATAATCAAGAGAAATTGTGATGGCGAGTAAACTTGATGGATGCAGTGAAATGGTATTTTGCGACACTCCAGTGCGCTAGCGGATCTTCGTTAAGTGAAAAATAGCTCATCTTAAATGAATTTTCAAAATGGGTTCTCATTTTTTTTTGCTTATTATAATAACGGAAATTATCTTATTTATTAAAGAGTTTAAAAGTAATTGAAAAATTAGTTTATGATGCTGAAAATGTTTACTGCTTCTCACTTAATATTAAAATATGTAAAGAAGGTCTTGTATATTTTTATTTTTTCAACGAAAATTAAATAAAACAAATCATAAAATACTGAGAAAAAATATTGTAAATCTGCTAATCTGTTATTAAAGCTAATGAACGTAAAAATAAAATTAAAAAAAAGTAAACAAAAACTTTGGGTTTTCCAATTACGAATATTTAAAAGGTAGTAATTCTCGAAACTTTCTAATTTCGCCTGTATGAATCACTTCAAAAAAGTATTCAACTCCCACTAAACCCGGCATTCAACAATCATTATATAATTTCCCAAAATCACACATCATTAGCACTCATCCCACAAAATTTTCTCGAAACCCCGAACATTTTCTCTCACCTTAAAAATTTTGCAAAATGCCCATTGAGCAACTCCAAAAATCCAACCCGCTAATTTACGCTGACCTCAACAGCGCACTAGTGCCCAGCTTAAATCCGTCAAATCGTGCTCGTGATTTGCGTTCCCCGTGCACTTTGCTCGGCTATTACAGCGGCCAGCGCATAATAAAGGCCGCAATTTTTGCGAAATCTTCTTGCGGAATCTTCAGAGGAGTCCGTTGACTCTTGAAAATGCGATTTTGCCGCCTGGAGCATCGCGCGAATTTCTCTGGCTCGAATCTCGGCCGGAAAAGATCGTTTCTACGGCTGTCGGAGGAAATCGGTTGTAAAGCGGAACGTCGCGAAATTTTGTCGGGCTGGATTGAAAATTTCTGCTCGTTTTTTGCGGGGATTTATCTTCTTTTTGAAATTGTTTATGTAAGCGTCTGTTGTAATACGGCGAGGAGCTGCCGTTGCGGCTTGTAATGTAAATTATGCGTTGTAATGAATCTTGACATGAATGCTTCTTTATGTGAGAATTCCGCTCAAGGTGATGTGTAAAATCATTATGAATTAATATATTGAGCTTTGTACTTAAGGTGTGCGTTATGCCTGTTACTTTCCAATCAGTTAAGAGAAAACTCCATCTCAAAATAAAGATGCTTGGTTAAGTAATGAGAAATGAATATAGCTGCGCGTATGTAATTTTTCTTTAATAACTGTTAATTTCTTATCGTTTTATTTAATAAAAATCTTTGGATGATTTAAGTATTGTAAGCGGAATGTTTTCGAAGATATTTATTCGCATATTCCTTAATAAATATTATTAGAAAGTATTTATTTGATCGAAGCAAATGTTTTGATAAAATAGTTCTAATACATTAGTCTTATTTATTTATAATTCTCTTTTTTTAAGTCAATCGACACTAATATTTCAGGATATAAATAAATAATTAAAAATAATTTCCTAACGATACCTCTAAACCTATACACTTTTACTTACCATCAAATAAAGCCATCCGCTCAAAGCTCTCAAAAACACACTTACACCCCACCTTGTCACAGCTTCCTGCCAAAGCAATTACCAACCATATCCAGCTTCCACAATTAGCGAAAAACTTACGTAAACGAAACGAAAGCACCAATTTACCTACTACTTCAGGAAGTCAAGAAGAGCCGCTCGAGAGCCAAGAAAGTATCAAGCGCACGAAGTCAGGAGGCGTTCGAGAAACGAGAGAGAGAAAAAAAAGAAAAATATCGCTCACGCCGAGGCGCAAAAAGAAGGAAGCAAATTAGAGGCGCACGCTATATACGTGCGCTAGTCGGTTCAGTGTCAATGTTGCCGGTCTGTTTCGCGGCTCGGGATAGCTCGCGACTTTCGCGCGCGGCGCTTTTTCTTGGCCGAGGCGCGCGAGCCGAGTGCGATTCATCAATTAAACTTCCGCGACAGGCGTGGCTTCTTGACGATTCTCGCTTCCGTGGATGTGTGGTGTTTGAGAGGAGGTGTTAATTTTTGGGGGGAAGAGGCGTGAGGTTGGATTTTTAGATAAGGATGTGGATGTTTGTCTTGGATTTAGAGGAGATGGGGAAGAGGAAGCAGTGAGATTTCAGTGAAATTATTTTTTTTTATATTTTAAGAGAAGTAATTAAACTGATCTTATATAAAAAATTATATACATATTAAAAAATAGATATTTATGAATTAAAACTTAAATTTTTGATTATAATAGATTTTAAAGAAAATTAAATAGAAATAAGATCAATCAGTTATTGACATCAAACCGTTATACATTTTTTAAACGTTAGAATAATTAATGGTTTCCTTTAAATAAAAATAAACACAATAATAAAATAGCAAACTCACAATCCATCACTTACAAACACAGATAAACTATCTAAAACCACAACAAAACAAAACCTTTAATACATTTAACCATCGTTAACGAAAACAATCTAAACTCACTCCGCGCAACCGTCCAAGAAAACAAAGAATTAAAAAAGTTAAAAATTTCCCGAACATCTCACGATTAACTTCCTACCCGGCTATCCTCCTCGCTTGCAAAAAAACGAAAGCTTAATCGTCGGCCAAAAAGTTTTCCAAGCGAACGGCCGCCAAGACACTTCTTTCTCCCGACGGATCACGTACACGCGAAGCTTTTTCCTGCTCCTCCCACTGCACCGTCCCCTCGGACTTTTCTTCCAGCCTTTTCGATTTTCGCGCGGCGCTTTTTTCCTTCCTCTTTTGTCCGAGTCTCCCGTGTGTCTTAGCCCCCCCCCCCGCGGGCGTCAATCTTCGATCGAGCCCTCCTTGACAAATTGTCCAGGAAAAGATAAATTCCGCTCGAGAGGCAGCCTGTAAATTTTAAATCTGCTCTCGGGCTTTTAAAAAAGTTGGGTGAGAAGCGTGTTTTGGTTTGGACGGTGGGAGCTGGCGTTGAGAAAGCGAGGGAGTGTCACGCTGCGAATGTTAATGTTGGCAGTGTGAGAGTACGGAATTGATAAGTATGGTTGGGTAATTAATGGTTATTTTGATGTTGTTGTGTTATTAATAAGTTCATATGAGCAGAGAGACTGATTTAAATTGATGGTGGAGTATTGGATTTTGAAGAAGAGATTTTGAAAAAAGAAGCGAAACATACTTTGTTACACGAATGTTCTTCGAAAAGTCTGGAGTGTTGCGTGCAGATTGCGTGTTTACAATTACCTTTTTTTTTCTACTTTCTTCGTCTTGGTCAATTATGGAACTTAAACGCAGTAAAACCGCAGTAAAAAAGCACTCGTGTAAACTATAAACATTATTTGTCCAGCACGTTTTCCTTTATGCCACTGCAAATTCAATCGACGCAAATAAACTATATATATTATTCACTTACATTTTCACAAAAAATCCAACTATTACCTTATTAAAAAACCTTCAAAAAAAAAAACTACCAATCGCTTATCACCCACCCCTTCCATTATTAAAATCCAGCCTCCGAATCCAAACCATCCTCCGTTAAAAAAATCAATCCCGAAGAACAAAACCCAGTCATCATCGCCTCCTCCTTTCTCCCTTCCAATCGTCGCAGCTCTCCGAATCGTGACGAACGAGCGTCGAAGGAGGAAGTAAGAGCGAGCCGTGTTCTCGCGCGTGCCGGCGCATTCCGCGTGCTGATTACTTTCCGCGATTATACGTACGACTACTCTCCTTTTTTCCAATTCTCTCCTCTTCTCCTTCCCCCCTCCCTTCGAGCCGCCAGATAAAGGCGCGATTTTTCCTTCTTTTCTCCGCGACGATGTAAGTTAATGAGCGGGAGACGCGCAGGAAGGAGGTAATAAGATCCTTAATGATTCTGACACGCTTTTGGTCTGCGCTTTTTTCGCGCGGCTCCGAGGAAATTGAGATTGTTTTCGAGCGATGAAAATTCGCGGGTTTGTGCGCCGTAAAAGACGCGCGGCTGTTTATTTTAGAGGGAGTTTCGCTGTGAAAGATCGACTTCTGCCGTGTCGTTTTTGCTTCGAGAAGCAGTGATAAAGTGTTCTTTCTATTTTTTCGAAAATCGATGATTCCTCATTTTTCATTTCGTATCATCCGAACGAACGACGAGTGTCGTAACGATGGTGGAATCTTTAAAAGCAAGACGGCAACTATCCGTCGAGATGCGCCTGGGAGAGAGCCGAAAAGAAGACACAGAACTTTACGATCCGGTTGTATTCGATTAAAGCCCCCATAAATCGTGCCTGCATTACAGGTGAAAATAGTGACGCAACACCGAAAGAGAAAAAAAGGAACCCGACACAACACACATCATATAAATACACGCAAAGACACGGTTTAAAATAAAAACGAATCTACAAAAAGCACAGAAAACAAGAACCAACAAAAGCGCGATAAACATGGATGATCCGAACGAGAGAGAGCGACGCAGAAGGACTTATGCATAATACAGCGAGCGCCTCTCCGGATCTCTTTATTTATCCTCTCCTCTGCGTCCATCCGAGTGTCGCAACAACGAATAAACTAAAAACTTTAATCCCGCTCGTTCCCTCTGGCTTTATTATTTATCTAAATGAGACTCCGCGTCCGCGCGCATAGCCGGCTCTTCGCTATACACACGCAGAAAAGGCGAGAGAGTTATACATCATCCCGGCCGACCGCATTAATTGGGTTTCCCAACGCAAATGGGATTCGCCGTCTCTCTCGAGTCCCCGAGCGGCTGGTGTATCGAGTATCGGCAAAAATACCTCGATTACATTGACTGTCCGTTTCAGCGAAACTCGCGCCTCTACTGCTTTGACCGATCGACGTGTGCTCTTTTTTCTCTGTCTTTATCTTTTGCTCTGTTGTGAGAGTGTTTTTTTTTTCTTGGGTGCTTTTCCCTGCAGCGCTACTGGTGCGACTTTCCTTTTCCTTCATTATTATTCCTTGATTATTGCGCTGATGTATCGGGCGCGTTTTCTCGCGACGCGGAGAAAATCCGAGTGGAAATTTCGAATTTATTACGGAGCTATTGCTGCCGGGAGTGTTTAGGCGTCGATTAACGGCGCGGCGTTCGAGAAACGATATAAATAAGCCGCGACTTGGAATTCAATTACAGCGGTAATTTGTCGGTGATAAAGCGCGGATCAATATTTCATCTGCGTCGAGCTAGCTTCGAAAAACCGTTAAAAAAGAAGCGCCGAGGATAAACGGCAGCGACATGTCGCAAACAATATTTACCAGGTCACTGGAAAAAGCGATAAACATTTTAAAGCGCTTAATGTCTCTTGAATAATCATATCGGCTTTTCAGTTTCCCATTAATCCCAGCGCGCCATAAATCGCGTCTTCAACCAACAGATACACAAACCCAACAAAACGGCTTGAAGCCCGTAACACTTTTGAAGCAACTCGACACCCCTCCGCTCTCCTATATAAGCAATCGATCTAATCTAGACTTCGAAGCTCCGATACACGTGTCGAAACTGTTAATCGTCGCGCTGCAATCAGCTCCTCAACTTAAAGGTCAAGCCACAACAGTCGGACAAATTATCCGCGTAGTTACATCCAGAAATTCCACGGCTCCGAGAGTCATCGTAATCGATCGCGCCGGGATAATAACGAAACGATCTCTCGACTGCGTATACACACACACACACACGTATATATACGACGAGTTGCGACACGAGCGAGAGAACCGCCAATTACGTCCTCGCGCGCGAGCTTGCTTTCTCCTGCGCGGAGCTCGCGGGAACTACTGGAAATGTCAAGGGTTCACTGACACGAGTCTCTTCTCTCAGGATTACATTATACGCGAGAGAGGAAGGTTTTTTTCTCGCGGATCCGTTTATACGCGCCGTGCGACCATCTGCGCGCGCCGTAATGGAATCAGGCATTTTTATTGCGCGATGCCGTGGAAGGATGTGTGTGTGTGTGGGTATGAGGTTATTATCGTTTATCGAGTTTACGGGTGTAGATGAGGAGGGAGATGGCAGTTTTTTTCTCTGTCGGCTGTAATAAAGTGAAACTCTCGAGTGCTGGTGAGTTTGTAAGCTTTGTGGATGAGGCTGTAAAACGGTCTGGCTGGAACTGTCTGTTACTACTTATGATTGAGTTGGAGCGTTTTATGCTTGGGAATTGAATTTAACCAAGCGTGGGTTATAACACTTAGCCAATGAAAACAAATAATCGAGCCATCGCCATATATACAAATAATTAATTCACTGCACCAGTGAAAGTAAAAGCAGCCGAGCCACCTATCACACCAAGCCATCCCACCCACCTCAAATCATTCAAAATCTCGCTATTTCAATTAGACTCCTCGGCGGCAACGAAATTTCTCCAGCAGCTACACCGTAACGCAATCATCCTCCAAGCCAGCCCCGATACCCAGCTTACAATTCGAATTCCATCGCGCGTGCCGAAAGCAGATCAATTCGCGCGAATCTCCCTCTCTCTCTCTCTCTTCGTCCGATATAACGAGGCGAGACGCGCCTAATTCGCGCCACTGAATTCGCGGTTTTCTCCTCTGCACGCTCGCGTTGCGCTGCATCGATGATCGATATCGAGCGCCGCCATCAATCACGATCGGTTTCGGCGCGTCCAGGCAGCGTTAATTTGCTTTATTACTTGCAGTTTTGCGAGGAGAGATCGGGCTTTCGTTGGGAATATTTATGAGGGGCTCGTGGGCTTTGCGGTGTGAATCAATTATTGCGGCTGGATTAATGATATGACTTTGAGTTTGCTGATCGCTCGGGATTTCTTTCGTTGGGTTTGGTTGGAATTATGGTTTGAGGAATATACGTGTATTGTTTGTCGTGTGAATTAGACGCTCGATTTTTTTATTTTCGCAAAACGTTAGTGCTGCAAGCTAATTTTGAAAAGCTTCAGTAGCACAGCTCTGAAAAGCGAGTCGGAAAATTCTCACAGAGCTACTAAGTAACATCCAATTGTCCCCGCCGAAATGCAAACCCCTCGCTGTTTTTCGCGAGACCGAGCTGAAAACCCATTAACAAGCGAGCGAGCGCAGAGCCGTATTATTTTCACTCTCTCGAGTCGCGCGTTGCTGCACGCACAATAACGAGCGCAAAAAAAGGCGGCGAAATTCGCAGAGCCAGGAGCGCCGAGTATCTAGGTAAACTCGCTGGCGGGCTTTATAAGTGCACGTGTGTGCATACGCTTTCAGCGAGTGGGAGGTGAGTGAGATAAAGAGAAAGAGAGAGAGAGGAGCTAAAGATAGACCGAGCGCTAAGCGAGCTTTGGATGAACAAAAAAAAATGGGTCAGCCATTAGATTCGGAAGAGGCTTTTTTGCGAGATTGACGAAATTGTTGAGGTTTTCTACTGTTTGGATGGGTTTTCACTTGTCGTGTAGCTGGAGTAACCGAGTTTATTGGTTTTTGTTTGGGAGAGAAAATTAGTAGCTGGATGATAATTGATCTTAACTTTAATTCAATTGGATGTTGTACGGTTAAACGTAAACGGCTTTTCTTTTTGCCGAGTTTACTTTTGACTAAGAATTTAAATGAGAAACAAAGAGACGATTCGCGAGAAGGATACAAATAGTGGCCAGGATGTTGCTCTGAATAAGCCAAGGAAGAGTTTAAATTGCTCGCAATTTTTTCTCAATTCGATTTTCTCTTTTGTGCGAGAGATAGTTTCACGAAACACAATCCTGACTATGTTAGGATAAAGTAAAGTTAAGGAAAAAGTGTCACGATTTTTTATAAAAATATGTAGAGTATTTATAGACTTTTGCAGCCTTGAATAGCTTTGGAATTATAAAGGGAAAATTGTAATAAAAATAAATGACACCGTTATTTAGGATGTACAATAAAATTAAGCTTATCTCCAAGAATATCATAAAATATGAATAATGGAGCTTTAAATAATAATTTCGATAACACGTTAATAAAATTAACTAAGGTATTAAAGCTGTTGGACATTTACCGTAAAGTTTATAATTTTATGTAACTTTATGACTGCATTGCAAATTTTTATTATCCTTGTAAACTACTCATTGCTCTTAGTGAAATTTTTTTGTATTAAAATTGAATAATACTTTTTATATAGGTCAAGCCATTTTAAAAGGGAATCTTTAAAAAAATTCCTATAATAGACATCAAAACTTCCACTGCCTGTAAAAACCGAAGTATTAGCATATTCTCTAGACAACTTTATAATATAGTACGATAATCTCTCTATAAAGCAAAGTTTCTCATAAAGTACAATAATTTTTTCGATTTTTCATCTACGGCAGCTTTACCAATTTTCACCAGTAATTTTTCCAAAACCGTTCCCCCGGTGTATACCTTCCTCTCATCCCTCTCCCAAATCGCCAAACAAAGACGAAAATTTTCGCTCGCTGAATTGATAATTATCCTCGGGCGCGCGGGCTACGGGCCGCATGCAAACGGTCAGCGGCCCGGATTTAGCTCGACGCGGCTAATTAATCGATGCCCAGCCAGCAGTAGTAGCAGCAGCGCAGCACGGCCCCTTAATTAAACCCATGCGCGCTCGCGCGGCTTCGCTTGCTAAGGATTATACGAGCCCGCGTCATGGGTATCGCGCGCGCCGGTTAGCCCTGCCCACGATTCCAGAAAGCTTGTGAGTACACACTGCTTTGCCCGGTGCTCTTGCACTCTTGTTAGTGCGATGCTGCTTTGCCTTTGAATTATCTGTGTATTTCTGCGTCTGTGTGCGGTAAATTGGTAATGTGGTTATGGTTATAGCTCTTTGAGTTCTGGATTTTTTAGGTGAAATTTTCTGATAAGACTTTTCCAAAGTTGCATCAGTTTTATTTTCCAAATGAGCACGTTAAAAGTATTTTAAATAATATGTATAACATTATGAATTATAAAGCTGTTATTCCAATCTGATTTACGCAATGACTTTCTATTAAATTGTTTTAATTTTAATCGATAATTATATATTCATAAAAAAGATCCGGTATGAAATGCTTAGCATGCTCGATTCAGCGGAAAATTATGTTCGCGTCTCTTTTAAAATTATCCAATTATACATAACAGGTTCCACGTAATAGCTACCTCTATCCCATTCTTTCATCTTTAATAACAATCATTACTTCTAATAAAAGCAGAAATTAAACTGCTTTTCCTCCTCTACAAAAACTTAATATTTTAAACGAAAAGAAAAAAACATATCCTAACAAAACAATCTTTTCTCTCCCTCGACACATTTGCGACAAAAACGCTTGGAACCACGCCTTACCTTACACTGTACATTCAAACTTTATCCATCGATCTACTTCTCGATCATTTTCCCAAGATAAGCAAACATTACTTACAAGCCGAAAGATCGCGGGTAGAAATAATACACGACGAATCTCGCAAATCCAGCGAGTAACGAAGTCGCTGCGCAGTAACACATACGTAACGAGGAAAGCCCCGGGAGCCTCAGGAGCAGAGCTACAGAATCGGGCTCGGCCTAAGTAAATAACAACCGTGATTCGGAAGCAGCCTCGTCGCGACTGGACTCGCGTGTGGCCTACCGGATCACGAAGGTAACGAACGTCCGCGAGGCTTCGACTTTCTTTTCTGGGAGAGTTGCTGCTACGGTGGTATTGTTTATTGGCTGCCCTGGTAGAAAATTGACCAGATTCTGGGCAGAAGTACTGATCTACAATGTTAAAATTACACTAAATCTAAAAATTCTGTTCAAAGCATTTCCAAAATTTTTAGATAAGTATCATTTCAACATTTGTTGACTAGAAATTTTGTCGAGAATACGGTACATTTTTTATCAGGGTAGGTTAAGGCTGTCTTTGTTTTAAATGGTGAGATTGATTGGTTTGGTAAATTAATTGTTTGATTGTTAAAGGCATTTTAAAAATTAAATCAGAGAATTTTAAGGACGTTTGCTGTGAGTGTCTGAATATACTCGGCTGTTTCTACTTACATGTCTTGCCAATTTGAATTCTGGATTCGTAACAAAATTTTCTAAACTACGCGAAACATTGATTCATAAACGTTATTAAACCTTCGAGTAACTTCAATTACTTCTATAAAATATCCAAGAAACCAAGAAAACAAACAACTTCATCTCTCACAACACCAATACTACCCCTCAAAAAAAAAATACAAAGAACTCGAACCCAAGGCACCAACTTCTCCCTGCACCCACCCAGCCAAACCCCAGCCCCGATAAATAACCCAGCCCTTGGCGGATATTAAAAGCGAAAAAGAAGGCGCAAAAGAAGAAAAAATTGAAATTCGCCTCTCGCTCTCGCAGCCCTACTCTCATCTCTCATTCACCCCGCGCAGAGCTCATGCATTTTCCGGCGCGAGAGGCCTCCTTTAACGAGGCAGACGGCGACTCGTTTTGCATCGCGCTCGCGCTCGCGCGACGGCAACGAAATTGACGCTGCGCAGGGGACCGTTAGAGAGCCGTACAAGGATCGGCCGAAACTATTATAGTGCCTGACTCGAGGAACAGTCGCCGACGAGCAGCGGATCCCTTGATTACGCCCGTGGGTGGCCGCAGTAACGAGACGAGCTTCCGCCCTGATTTTCCTTCGCGGTACATTTTTTTTCTTTCTCGCTGGTTTGTAGGAGGTGGCTTTTCTTCGTTAGAGATATATCGATGCGGATCGAGCGCGCTTGTTGAATTTTTTTATTTATTTTATGTTTTTTTTTTCTTTATGAGGAAAAATTTATTTATGGATGTATGGGAAGTGGACGGGTGTATGTAGCGCGTGAATCTTATAAATATGGAGGTGAGAAAAGAGGCCGTGGATCGATGATTTTGCTGATTTTATGATGGGTTTGTGGCTGTCTGGGTGTGGATTATGTTGTTTGCTAGTTTCCTTTGGGTTTTGGTGTGTGAAAGTTAAAGTTAAGAGCGAAAATTTGTTATAAAGATTTTTTTTAATTGTAGGAGCTTTACGAATAAGCTATTATACTCTTCCCTGTTACTTAATTGATTTTAAAAATTAAATTGTATAAATCCTTCATCAGTTTATTCTGAGTTAAAAAAAAAGTAGGTTAAGTAAAGTTTTTGAACACCTATTAAAAAATCATTAAAATAAAAATTAATAACAGTCCACAAGCAACTACAATTCTAATTAAAGCAAAAGTAAGCATTGCAAAATAATAAATTTACAAAAACCATAAATTCTCCAGCAATAAAATCATACAGTAAATACTAATTATTATTACAGAAGTTATTAAATCCAACCCTAAATCACTACGAAACTTCCCAGGGTGCATCTTCATCACTCTTTAATCCCAACGCAAAGCAACACATTTAAATATTCCCCCCTCCAAACATCACTCACAAATCAACGTACATCAACGTCTCTAAACTCAATCCCACCTCCCTCCCTCTCAAACTTTCCGACATCATCTCCCCAGATATTATCAATAAAGCCCATCCCACATCTCACTGTCCCAAGCAAAAAAAAAAAAAAGAAAACACGAGACTCTCTCAACACCGTCTACGCCTTTCTAATTACAGAACAATGCAGCGCCGCATACTACGGGAAACTCATTGGCAAACTATCTCAACTTCATCACGGCGTCAGCGGGGAAGTTTACGCAGTCGATGCCAGGACGCTGTTCATCAAAGACTTTACGTACGACGGCGAGGCACCAGGTTGGTATATTCCATTAGCGCTAGTGCCACCCTATAACTACCCGCGCCGCCGCAAAGGGAGAGGAGAGCGTTTGTTTATACGCGCCACGGCGATATTGAAATGGAGGCGGCGCGGCCGCGAGTCTATGTATTTAGCAACAAATGGAAATGCGACGAGCCGCGCTTTGATGTAACGCTGGAATTAACAATTTTGGCTGTTTGAGGATCGGGGGCTTGGTTGACGCGGGATTGTTTGGTGATGGGGGAGGTTGGGGTGGGTGGATCGCTGGGGGTTGTATTGTTATTGGGGTTTTTTTGGGAGGGGATGTGTATGCGGTTTGAGATTTTTTTTTTTATTTTCTTACGGAGGAAGTGAGGTTTAAATGCTTGGATTCGTTCTGCGATTCAGTTATGCTAATCGGGCCTCGTTAATATGCATGAATTCAAAAAGTATCCCGTGATATTACGTATATAGATTCTTTTTTGTCACTGTTGATTTTTCAATATTTTCTACGACTCGATGTTATTGCTTTTTCACCAAACAGATGTGTTTTACTATGTTTATTTAAAATATAAATGGGTTATGATTGCCAACTTTAGGTTTACTTTCACTTAAATGAATTCATATTAGTCAATGGTTCATTTTAAAAAATTAGCATAACGTTTAAAGTGCTATACATACATTTAAAGAAATTAATCGTGGTGTTACGTGAGAATGATTTAATACTTTTCGAATATTTTTTATATCAATTAATAATATTTTTACATGAATATTTTGAATTTCTTTCACAAACCTTCGGTTTATAAGGAATTAAAATATTACAGAAAAATACTACATTGTAAATTATTTAGATTATTTCTTTAGTAATTTATTTTATTATGTTACTCTTAATCTCTCTTAGAATAAATTTAATTGTGCAAATTTAAATTCTTAATTTTTCAAATTAAATTAAAACTAAGAATTATAACATTTGGATTTACATTCTTAAAAATTCTTCTAATCAATTATGCCATTTTTCCCTCCTTTAAACAATAACTCAAACGAACAAAACGTAAACATCACATAAATCACATTTACCGTAATCTCAAGCATCCTTAATAGTACATCCGTAATCTATCGAGTCACTCAAACTGCAACCGCAAAACTCTAACATCCGACCATCTCCACATCCACTAAATCAAAAGCAAGAAATCCCCGACGCGCCAAAAATCGGTCACCGCAAAACTATTCAAGCACCCGCGTCTAACTCTCTCACCACTCTAAAAAAAAAAAAAAAATTCCAACTGGAAAAGCAAGAAGGCAATCCCGGGCATATAACTTTCATCTCGCTCTTACCTTTTAAGAACCTCCGCGACGCGAAACACGCAAAAAGGAGAGAGAAGCACTCGCCGAGCTAAACTTTCGCTCGCGTTATTATCGCGCGTTTCAAAAGTACCTCGCGAGCGATTGTCGAAGAAGCGTGCCGGAGATCGGGCGTCCTTTAAAAACCAGTTATACGGCGAGCTGTAATTCGCTTGTTTTGCGACGTCGCGCTGCAGCTCCCAAGATGGATTTTTGCGGAGCGGCCGGGCTAGAAAGTGGAAAGGCGCGTGGGATGTGTACTTGGCGACTTTGTTTTGATCGCGAACGCCTGGAGTTTTGGTACTTCGGCTCGTTTGACAGATCGCCGATTTTTACGAGGAGTTTTGAGAGAGCTGGGGAATTTATCGGCGCCGAGCGGCTCGGGTGTTAAAATTTTTGAAAGCGAAGTTTCACTGTAATTGGGGGAATGATTTAGGAGTAGCGGGACGGTTTTTCTTGCTTTGGGTAAGAGGTGAGGTTGGGATGAATGATCGTGTTTAAAGTGAAATTTCGTTTGGGAAATCTTGGGCTATGGTAAAGTTTAGGGTTAATTTGAGATTTCGAGAATTTATGGATCCTAGCGGGAAGGTTTAAAGGTTGTTTTTGAAATAATAGCGGAGTTTTAAAAATTTTTGTTTTCAGCTGCATATTTCTATGCCGGAACCTCAAAAGTTGTGGGACAGAATGGATTCAGAGTGAGAGATGAGCGAGGAACGTGAGTAGAATTTTAAATTTATGAATAATGTACGAAATTACAACTTTATCAACTGACAATGAGTTAAATATTCAAACAAATCTTAAATTAGACAACATTATTAAAAGTTAGAAAAAAAGAAAGTTGCACAAAATATACAAAAAAAATATTTAAAAATTTCTTCTACAGTAAACATAAAATATTAAAAAATTTCTCTTCTTAAAGATGTTTTTTTACAATTAATAAGTCTCACTTCAAAAAGTGAAAAAAGGAAAGTTGACCATTCACGAGTAAATACTTAATTAAGGCAAGACCTTAATTCCAAAGCCCTCAGAATAATTCAAGTTACATTATACATAGCAGCTATAAAATATGCAGCCCGTAGTAATGAAAAGTCCTTCATCTTGAAATAAGTAGCAAAGTCCAAAATTTCAGCAGCTCCCCGATGAAGCCATCAACTTTTCCTTTCAGCCTTACAAATTTTAATTATCCAATCTTAACCCTTCATCCTGTCTAAGCTTTGAAAAAGCTTTAAAAAAAAAAACCTTTATTGCCGTGACCCGCAGGACGAACAGTCTGAAACGCTACAGAAAGAGGGATATTACATTGACGCTGCCGGAGGGCAAGACCCTCAACAACATCAAGTGGTTCTCCGTCTACTGCGAAGAATTTGCCGTAAGTGTACAGTGAAAGAGCTCATCTTGCCTTACGCACGCTTATAAACTTTTCTAACTCCTTCCCCACTTTGCATCTTTCTCAGCCGGTTTTCAAGGTGGTACTTTCACCTCTAACTCGATCAAACTCGCTAATACATTTCTTAAACCGCCTATGAGTAAAAATAAACCTACCTCACTCAAAATCCCAACATCTCAAAACCCATCCGCCAAAACCAAAAGAAAACCCCTCCCTCAATAACCCAACCAACAAAAAAAGCCTCTGCAAATAAAGCCCGGTGGCCGAGCTTATCTCGGGCTGCGAATAACGCCCACCTCCTAGCTCGTTATATCGCGCGCTCCGGCGCATCTGGGCCGCGCGCGCGCGAGCTCGTAAAGCCGAGGATTATGCGTGCGCGCTGGCGCTCGTATAACGAAGTGGACGTTAAAGCGCTGAATTATATTATCACGAGCGAGCGCGGAAAAGCGTCTCCCTCCCCTCCCCCAGAAGGCGGCCCGGAAAGTTTTTAATTTCCAGCGGCGGCTGTCTTAATGGACCGTGAAAATCACGCCGGCTTGACATTGAATATTTTTCAGGCGACGCGTTCGCGTGAGCTGCCGGGTTATTAGGGATTATCGAGCGCGCGCTCTGATTAATAATCGCGGCGGTGCTGGTGTTGTTGGTTTTAATGAGGAGATCGAGGAATCGGAGCGGTTTTGAGTGCTGGGGTTCTTGGTTGTTTGGGTTAGTGGCTGTTTGGGGAAGCGGTGGTTTTGAGGGATGGGGTGGGAGATTTATGGTTTTTCTTGAGTTTAATAATGTTTTAGTACTGGTGATATTTTCTGTAAAATCGAAGGAAGAGCGATTAAGTGCGACAATAAAATGTCAAGTCATTATTACGAATTTTATACTGATAAAATTAATATCGATCGATAAATCGGTGCGCGCTCATCTCCTAAAACGGTTCGAATAAAAACTTTAATCCTTCTTCATAAAAATTTCATGCCATTTCATAAAATATATCATTTTCCCGTTCAAACACTGGGATAATGCAATAAAGAATATCGCATCCACAGTGTCCTAAAATCGTTCCCACCGCTACGCCCTGATCAATTCTGAAACTAAAACTACTCCAACCTAATTTTCATCGAAAAGTATTTTCACAAAAACATCTCGAGTCACCATGCCGCATTGGACCGTTCCAGGTAAACTTTGGCGACGTCAAGATCCCCCGGAACTTTGACTACCCCAGGCCGCAGAAGCTGGGCAGGCTGAGCGGCATCCACAACGTCGATTCTGAGCCAGTGGTCGTAGTCGACGCCCAGACTCTTCTGGTACCGAGCTTCAGTTACGACGGCGAGGCCCCAGGTAGGCAAAGCACCGATCTTCGTCGAGGAAAGAAATGATGGAGCTCGTTACGTTGCTTCTTGATGATCGGCTGTGGCGATCAGATTTTACAAGCACTATGCTTATTATGTTTTCTCGTTTTGATTTTTGTACCTTTGTAAGCACTAAAGTTGTAATGGTTTTTTTTTACGTTTTAAAGATTTATGTTAGCGTTATGGTCTTAATTTCGGTTTTGTACTTCTCATGCAAGCGTTGTTTTAAAGAGCAATATATTTTTTTATAAGGAAAAGGAAATGATTGGTAATGATTAAGCGTAATTTGGTGTGATGTCTGGCACCGTTTTAATTAGATTCGATTGCAATGCACTATCACGCTTTGTAAAAACATTATGAATTACCAAAGTATCAAAAGAAAAGAAAATGTACGTAAATAAATATATTTGTTGTCTTGAAAAAAGTCACCTGCATTTCAATCAGTGCACCTTGTTACGTTGCAGTCCATTCCTTAAGGAAATAATCACGATAATAGGGGTAAATTCTTATGCCCCTGGATTTCAAGGTAATCCCGAATCAATGTAAATAACGCTCACGCTAATTAATTCGGGATAATTCCGATAGACGAGCGGACGCAATTATCTCGAATGTCAATGCTTACTTACATGTACATTATTGAAAACCCTTGGAAAAAAAAAACGTCGAGGTCGAGGCGGAGAATATTTAACCTCTTAATTTCATTACACAAACTGAATTTCTTTCTTGTCTGAATTAGACTTTTTAAAAGAATTAAATAATGCAAATTTCTTCATCAAATTAAAAAAATACGAACAATGCAGATTTCTTCTTAAAGACCACTGCAGACCAACCTAATCATCTTTAAGAAAAAATCTCCGTTGCACTCACCTCAAACTCGCCTTTTCCTCCCAAGGGCCCAGAACCGCCACCAGCCCAGAACGCCACTAATCCATCAAAATCATTTCTCACTCCAACAGACGCGAAATTCTGGGTAGGCCAGGGCCCGTCGCCCTCGCCCCAAGGCATCCGCGTGCCCGACGAGAACGGCAAGGTGGTTCCACTGCGCCGCTACGACCACAAAACCATCGTCCTGACCCTGCCCGGTGATCTCACGGTTCACCAGCTCGGCCACTTCGGAGTCTGGTGCGAGGCCTTCGCCGTCGATTTTGGCCACGTACAGATACCCCAGCAGAGCCTCAACGTGCCGCCTTCGCTCAAGATGCTCGGCATCTCGCCCCAGGTAAGGATTGATTTTTCTTTGATGCGGGTGGTAATGGTTGGGTTGTATGCTCGGATTTTTTTTTTCAAGGTTTGATTGGGGATTATTTCTTTAAAGGAGAGCGAGGTTGTGAATGTTAAGGGTCCAGTGTACTTAAATTTAAGGACTCTGATATATTTCTTGCGGGGGAAGGAACGTCTTACTCCAAGATTCTTACTTTTCTTTAAATACTTACATTCTTAAAGCAGTTTTCAAACTGCTCTAAAGGAGATTCCGCTGCCTTTCTTCGCATACTTAACGAGCAAAATGTGGGGCATCCCATATATTCCTTGACCCGGCCCGGGGCATGGTCTATCTATCCGTTTCTTCGGCTGAACTTTGCGTCTAGCGAACTCGCAACTCGCGATCAAAGAAGAGAGTAGGGGTGGGGGCGAAGACGACCGCGACGACGACACACGACGAATTCCGCTGAATTCCGGAATATTCCATACATCGCCCGGAGCTTTTCGTTTGCGCGGGGAATGGAGAATATTTTAGAAATTCGTTTACTTTGGAGCTACTACTGAATTTTGTTTATTCGAGAAATGCCAGTCAGCTGTGTGGCTTTGCTATTGTCTCGAGAGTGCGCGTTGTATGGACGGGTGTCTTACCTCAATGGACTTGTTCTACTGGGTATTGGAGAAATTTTTTTAATTTTCTATTTAAACAGAGTATTTTTCATACATAAGTTTGATTTTCATCGTTTAAAAATCTGTGCACTTGTAAACAGATTCTATCTAATTTATTTATTCCGTTTATCAATACAATATTACTAAAACTCACGGAAAACAGCACGTACGTCTACTATCTCAAAAATAAGTAACAAAAACCTTACATTACCTCCCAAACTTGATCCGAATATTAAATAACCCCTACCAAAGCGTCTCCCTCTAAGAAAGCACCTCTCTTTCCAAAAGAACACCAATCGAAGGAGCGAGCAGACGGCTCTTTTTCAAACGTCTTTGTGCACGGCCACATCTCCATCCCCATCTCTTATCGGGAAGAGAGCAACCGGCGACCCTCTCTTTTTCTCTCCCCGTCTCTTTCTCTTTTTCAAAGCGACGCACGGAAATGGGAGAATCGCGAGGGCAGATTGCGGATTGTTGTTTTGTCGCTGGCCTTTTTGTGGTGGCGCGTATTGAAAACGTGTGTATTGGAACAAGTCGGCGACGCTTTAAAGGCTCGTGGGCGGAAAAGGGAAAATTTTTCTAGAGGGGATGTAAATGTTTGAGAAAGGTGGTTGTGATTTAGTAAACGGAGGTGGGTGGGGTGGAATGTACGAATTCAGAGATTGGCGAGGTAAATATTGGGGCTGATGATTTGTTTTAATGAGCATGAGAGCATTTGGTGGTAGAGAAGCGAAAGGTCTTGGTAAATAATTTGCTGGGGAAATAAGCTGGTTTAATTAGTGTGAGCATTTATTTTAATTACAATAAAGTGGAATGGCAGTCCTCTTAATTTAAAAATGCTTGAAAAACAAGCTCATAACGGTGTTAATCTGTTAGCACTGCCTGTGAAAGTTCAACAAGTAATATTTAGCTGAAAATATTGAGATTTTAAGGTAATTGCTTAGGGCAATTATAACGAAATTTTTTGAGTGAAAAAGATTATGAGATATAATTAAATTTTATGCAAAGTACAAACAAAATAATTATTGCTGAATCAGTAGTAGTAACAAATGGAGACCAGATGAGATCATATCAAAGCGCGTCTGAACGGGTTCGTCTGTATCTACTGCATACTAAAACTTAAGCATGCCATATTTTCATACAAAAAAAAACATTATCTCAGACGAAAAGAACATTTCTAATTTACTCTAAAACTATGCAAAAACTTCAGCCGAACCTGAAAAATTCAAACTATCAAAAATCCAAAAAATATCGATCTCCCTCCCTCTCTAACGGAAATTTCAATCCCACCGCAGCCGCGCACATTTCCACAAGCCGCGCGCGCGCGCGTCCCCCGCATAAAGTAAACATCGAATCTGGCTCGCGCTGGCGTAACCCGAAAAATTTCCGATATACTCTCCGGGCGGCGCGCAAACTGAATTCCGCTCTTTCCTCTCGATATCCTCGAAATTTTTCGATAAGAGAGACGCGGACGCGAGCCGGACGGCGCGCATGCATAAAAGCCGGCCGCGATGCGCGCGAATGTAAACTTTTGGCGTCGGCTGAAAAGAGAGAAAAAAAGCGGGGGGAATGCACATGCGTCCAGGAAAAGTTGGCCGAGTGCGACTTTCTTGTTTTCGGCGCTGCGCGTGGGATGAGGCGAGAAAGCTGGGAATAATTAATTCTTGAAAATTTGGAAGTTTTTGTGGGTTTTCTTTTTGATGGATTTTTAATGATTGATGGTTTTGAGAGTAATTTAGTGATTGGAATGTGAAAATGTAATTTTTCTGAAGTAATTTATAAGTTTCGTTAATTGTTTAAAAGAAGCACGTTTACAAAAACATTCAGTCACGCAATAACATATTACACACTAATTTTTCACTAAAAAACTACCTTCTTCAAAACAACTCCATACCTTAACCGTAAAACCTCAACTTTCTAAACTCTCTTAGATAAATCCCGAAACCGAAATTCGCACGACCGCGAAACTTCACTTTTCATTTCCAAGCCACGTACGCACACTCTCAAACGTCAACCTTTACCCAACAAAAAAAAAATCACGTCTCGCGCGTGCGCGCGCAGATAAACAAACCAGCGCATTATTATGCACTCGCAAAGCGCACCGTATTTTCTTCCACTCCGTCGCCTCGTAAATTCAGCGGCACGCTAGACGAAGGCGTCGATTTCTCTTTGTTCTTTGTCTCACGCATTCTTTTTTTTTTCCTGCTCTTCGAGCGCCTCTTCGCGTGCGCGTCGCCATATAACCTTTCGGGCGCGCTTTCCCGGCTGCTATACATTTCTGCAATTTTTTGCGCTTTAATAAGCGATTAGCGAGCTCGAATTTTTTCCCCGCCGAGAGAGAAACGTTTACGCGTAGAAATCGACGTTTGATGGGCGCGCGCTCGCAACGCCTACTTAAGTGCCGGCGCGGCCGGGCTCGAGTTTCTCGCAGTCTCAAAAATGCGCTCTAGATTTCGCGTTTCATTAGGCTGGATGTTTGGAGAAATTTCGAGTCGTAAAGAATTAATGGCGGCGCTCGCTTATTATATTACCCGTAGGAATGAATTCAGAGATGCGTGTGAAAGTCTCTTTTTCTCTTATCGACAAGCAGACCCAAGTACTGTATTATCATTCGCTATCATACGCCTGAACTAATACTTCATAAAAAAATCGACAAACGAGCCCTGGACTACTGCTCAGTGACAGACAACAGTGACGTAACATCGACGCCTGCAGCGCTACCAGAACCATATATATAACTCCACCGCACGAGCGCACCGCACGCAAGCGAGCTATATATTCCACCGCACCTCAAAATCTCACTCGAAGAGAGAAAAAGCACAGAACCGCTAAGCAAGATAGTTACCCAAATATACACGAAGAGCTACGTCTCTGTCCTTGTGTGTTGCAGAATGCGCGCGGAGGGCAGGGACAGGGCTTACCACAACTGACACCGGCACACACTCACAACATCCAAGAAACAACCAACTCACAACAACAACAACAACAACAACAACTGGCCGCTCTCGCGCAGCACAGTAACGCGCTGCTCCAGCAGCAACAGCAGCAATTTCAGCGATACGAGCGGCCTACTACCTACCGGCCCTCCGTGCTCCATCGTCGTGGTAACGAACAAACCAGTGTCCAGATAGTGCCAGCGCTGGATTATCGAGTGCCGCTGCTTAATGCTGATGGTATAGTTGCAAGGCTGCACCAGCTGAGGGCCAACGTTCAGGATGACGGGGAGATCGTCGGGTTTTTCGGCTCGACGCAGGCGCCGGTTACAGCCCAGAGGAGGTTCGATAGAGCGCAGCCGGCCCAGGCGCACGCCAGGTTCCAGCAGTACCAGGGACAGCAGAAGCTGGACTCGTACCACGTGCAGTACTGAGCCGAGATTGGGAAGGGGGGTCTTTGAGTTGGGTTTGGTTGGGTTGGTTTGGAGAGGCGACTGTTGAGGTCAGGTTAGAGTTGGAGTTGTTGAGTTGGCCGCAAGTGAGCTGGACGTCTCTGAGTTGAAATCAGTCTGAGTTTTTAAGTATTCGTTCGACTTTGTCTAATTCGAAAAAATTGTAAACTTATCAGACTCTAACGCTAAAGTCCGAAGAGCTACTATTAGTCAAACGACTAACGTACCATCCTGCAATCACTTCCCGAGTCACAGTGCGTCAACATCGCGCTGCGATAAACGAGCAAAGAAAAAGTCATTTTTCGGGAACGATAACGAGGAGCGCAAGAAAAAGCTAGCATGTGTCGCGTGGCTCGGCCTATATATATATATATATATCGGGGTCGTGAAAAAAAGGATCCAATATTTTCCGCGAGCTCCCTTATCGCTCCTAGCGACCGAGAGCAATTTATTTTCCGCGGCCCAGAATTTTCCGGCGCGCAGCTGAGCCGATCGAGGCTACAGGCCTTTACTTTTTTCTTCTAGCTATACTCGCGCTGCTTCGTACAAGTTTGGGAATGGCCCGTTAAAGGAGAGATGCCGAGGAAAGTGTCGTTGAGGGTGTGTGGCGGAAAATGTAGTTTCCTGGTTGGTGGCGTTCGGGTTTATTGAGATGACGTGGTGGAAATCAAAGTTTTTTAATTATGTTTAGATTCTTTCTTACTTGTTTTGATTGGATATTTGCAGGACAATATCTATTAGGATCGTCAGATAGAATATTGAAAATTTAATAATTATTAACAGAGGTTCAATAAGTTAAAATTTACAATACTTGGCTTACATAATGGTTTCGTACATCAATATAGTCAACACTTACCTGTATCCTTGTTAAAAAATTAAGTTTAAAAAATAAACAATACTTATTAATTTAGTTTCAACATTCTATCTGACTTCTTGTTCCAAGATTATCTAACTCAAATAAAATCACGACTAGAAATCCCAAACAGTTCTACAAAAATTAAACAATCACAAAATCTAAAACCCACGCATCTACAATCCCCACCACCTCCACACCTTAGTCGCTTCGCGCTCACCGCAAGAGCAAACAAAGCAGGTCGCGCGAATAAAATTCAAATTAAGCCAGCCAGTCGACCGAACGCGCTCGCGCTCGCAAGGAAAAGAACTCGGCGAGCGGCTCCTTTTCCGACCAGCACCGCTCCAAATGTGTCTCAGCGCGCGGCGCGCTTTTCAATTAACATTCCAAGCTACGATTTTCCCACGCCGCGACGCTCTTCGCCTATTGCCCCGCGAATTTTCCGGCGCGCTTTCCCCGCGCCTCTGTATCTGTACATACCTATACGAGCGGAATCATCCGGCGGCGCGTTCCGCTAATTTATTACGCGCGGCGCGTAATGGATTCTTTTATTCGCGCGTGGCATCGGAGTATTACGGCGTCGTATAAGGACAAATTGGCCAGTGTCGTTCCTTTTTTTTTATGGTGCATGGAGGAGAGATGGTAAGACGGCTGAGGAAAAGTGGGTCGAAGGATTCGGTTTGACAAATTTATGGCGCAGGGGGACGGGTTAATTGCCATTGTAAAAGACGCGGTGCTAACGATCAGAGACACGTGCTGTGGGGAGAGTGGGTTTGAGATTGGAAATGGATTTTTTGGTGGAGATTTTTGGTTTTGATGGTTGGAAGGTGTGCGCGGTGAAAGTTTAGATTTTCTTGATTTTTTTGGTGAGAGACGGAGAAGCGCTTTTCTTTAAAAAATGGTAATATTTTGACTCTGGGCGTTTTTCGTGGAGAAATTGCGTACTTGATTATAATTACATAATATTTAAAAAAAAAATAAATTTTATAATTTTTATATAAAAAAAAAGTTTGGCTATAAAATAATTGACTCGCATATTCCGTCCAATCAACATCAAACAACGCACCAACAAGTCCCCAAAACGAAGCAAAACCCCCGTTCTAAATCACGTCAAAAATCAGCCGACATCGCACACTAAATTTCCATATCCCCCCCTCCAACCCAGCACCTCTCACAGAACCAAAAAAAAAAAAATCGCGCACTTCTGCGATATTCCAGTGCATTTGCATCGCTCGAACTTCCCAGAGTGGCAAAACCTGCGCGCCCCGATTATTAATAGGCTCTCTCTCTCCCGCGCGCAAAAAAGGATACACGCGCTCTTATCGCGACCGCCTCGGTTTCTTCGGCCGGTCCGAAATACGCGCGCTTTTTGCCAGCTTGCCCCCTTAGAACAGGCGCATTCATCATCTAGCAGCGCCGGCTTCGTTAATTTAGGTGCGCGCATCCGGCCAAGAGAGATGGGATTGTTAGCGGCCGAGGCTGAAATTTACGAGACGAGTTTATGCGTTTCTTGACGCTGGATTGTAAGGCGATGGCTAATGGATTTTGAATTTTTCGAGGATTTAATTGGATGGCTAGCGATGGGGAAGGGGATAAAAAGTGCTGTGGCTGTGGAAATCGGAACGAATTGGGGATTGGAAAAAGATGGGTTTTTGTGGAGTTAGCCACTGTGAGAGGTCGTGATCGTTGCGTTTTGGTTTACGTTGATCTGTCTTATTGCAAAAAATTTCTTTATTTTTTAAAAATAACTGAAGAATTAAAATGTGGTGTTCGTTCTTTGCGGAGTAGATTTTGTAAAAGTATAATAAATCTTTAGTTCGTGAACCGTTAAGCTTCTTTTTAGGACGCGTGAGACTTTTTATGTGTCAATCTTAATTACAGGGTAATAATTTAAACTAAATACTTTTAATTAAAGACAGGTACTTGAATAACTGACAGACAGTATATAGATTACTACTTTGAATAGCAAGTTTACAAATAATAAAAAATTGCAGTATTTATTTTAATTAAATTTTATTAAAGAAAAAGTTTTTTTATTAGTAATTTAAATCAAGCAACTAATAAATCAAAAGACTTTACTAATGCATTAAATTGTCACATTAACGAAATATTTATACCTTCATCTTTTTATAATCCAATCATTCATTTACTTAATATTGACGATAATTTTTTTAATTATGTTCCATCAAGCAACTTGACTTTTATTTCAAATTTATCGACGAGAAAGTCGTTTATTGAAAATTAATATACTGATAACTCGAATAGCCTGCAACTCTATTAATAAACCGACATTCTTTCAATTTTACAGCCAATCGATGAAATATTTTCGTTTCATTAAAGCCTAACTTTATAACGGAAAATCCAATCAGATCGAGATAATTAGAGCCCTGAATTTATTAATAACACCGAAAAAATACCGTACCTGCACACCTACACTCCTGATATATAGAAAAACTTCCTACGCAATGTATTTTCCGTTCGATAACGCCGTATAAAACACCCGAGCGCGTCCTACATACGACGAACAATAAAACTCATCCACATTAATAAAAAAAGGAAAAAAAATACTCAACTCAGTACAAAGTAAACTTTTTTTTTGCAAATACTCGGCTCGACGTTGAACTCGCGTGCTCGGTCTGTTTTTAGCGAGCTCGCGCAGTTAAAAGCATTTGTATTGTCGTCGGCGAAAGTGGAAGGAGGTATATATACGTAAACGCGCGGAGAGGATTAATTATCTTCACGACTGTGATAAGAGAAATCGATTATTGGATTAACGTCGATGGAAGGACAGGGCAAAAAGGAGAGAAGGGTGGTAAAACCTTCAGGGCCAGTGCTTTTTAGCTTTAACTCTCTATAATTTATACCCTTTTAAAGGATATGTTCGTAGCTCTTAGGTCAGTAGATAGATTTTTTACACGAATTTTTACCTTTTTATATTTTTATACAGTTTTTTCGTTAGATGTAGCTTCGTGCAGAGGGGATATATATATATTTTTTTACGTGCGTTGAAGAGGCGAGCATATATTTTTTTACTTTAGCGCTGAGATTTTTCGTAGATTATTGCACTCGCAAATATATTTTTGTATACGATTTTAAAATGAATATTTTTATAATTTTGTTGTAATTAGTGATGCACTATATTTTTGAATAAAAATAATAAAAATAATCTAGTTATTAGTTTAATTTTAACCTGTTTGTTTTACTAATTAATTTATTGTTTTTTCTAGAGTTTGTTTGAATAAGGTTTATATATACAATTATTCAGGATAATTAAAGGGCAACCAGTGAAATTAGATTAATTACGATTTGATCGAAATAGCGAAAATAATAATTGTATATATGAAATGAAATATGGCAACACAAAATCAATATTGGAGGAATATTTACACTATTAATGAGGCTTTGATTTATTTACTAATATAAGCTTGCACATAGTTACATTTGCATATTAATAAAGAGTACGGGATTAAACATTTATGTCTAAGTACTTTAGGCATATGCAAAATATATTATAATTTTTAATTTTTGTTACACAATTTCATAAAATAAATACACATCATCAGACCCTTAAATATATCAAAAACATTTTATATTTTTAAAACTACGTTTGGAAGTAAACTCTATTTACCTCTCATTTAAACCTATTAATTACCGTTATTTATATTATCTAATCCATCATCAAAACAAACATTTATACAACATCCAATATTAGCAAGCTCGCATCATCAATAATCATTCGCATTATCCACCAATAAATCGCAATGATCTACATTAAACTCAAACCATAGAGTCTCTCCACTAAATCCTCTCAAAACCGATATCAAGTACCGTTATTCAAGCAAACGAAGAAAGGCAGATCTCCGGACGATATCCGGCGAGCTATCCGTAATTCGAGGCTTCAGTCCTCAGCGAGATTCGCAAATCAGTTGCAGCTAGCCCCCTTTCACTCTCCTATACTCTCTTTTACTATATCCTCCTGAAATCGAAGAGCCATTGTGTCGTTCAACTCGCGGCCGCAACTGCAATTACCAGGGGGCTATTTACAAGTTGGCCCCCCCGATCTAATTGGCAAACTTTCGACTTTGCGCTCTCGTTTCGCGTCGGTCCCCTTTTTTCTGCACTGTGTATATATACCTTTCTGTTTTTCTTCTTTACAGTCCAAGCTGAACTGCGAAGTCCTGGAGGACGGTCTGGCGTTCGAGGTGAGGTGGGCTGTGGCTGGGGACAGCATAGTGGTCCAGCTGGTTGGAAAACTCGGTAAGTTTCGCTTTCCATTGCTCCGGTGTGTGTGGCCACGAGGCGAGCGAATCTGGGTTACTCGGGTGGAGAAATTAAGAGATTTGTTACGGATGAGTCTTGGCTAGTGCGGTCGGGTGATTGGTTTCGAATCGGTGAGAATTTTTTAATTCTGCTTTTAATAAGAAAATTCAATAATATATATTTAATAATAGGTGCATAACACTTAAGTATTAAGTATATATTACAAAAATCGCATATAAACTTTTTTTAACGTCAATAGAATTTTGAGATTCATGTGATGGTTAAAAAATTTTGTTGTATTTTGTTTTACGCAGAGAGATAAAGTTTATCAAAGGACAACTACATCCTTATTTAAAATAAATTCAAACAACATTAAAAAAAAAAAAACATCACGCTCATTTAATCAAGCATCTAACGATGCACCTTCCCAGCGTAAAAAACCCCAACCTCCCGCAATTATCTCACTAAAAACAAAGCCTCAAAAAAACCCCATTGTTCCAACGCAACAGCGAGAAAATAGCTTCGAACACCGACACTCGACCTTCGACATTCCGCTGGCCGCGCGCCGCAAAAGCGGAAGACGAGGCGCTATCTTCGTGCCGGCGCTGGCGTAGTATATAACTTTCGCCACTTATCGATTTCCTTCCAGCAGCGCCGGCGGCTCGTTATGTAAGCCGATTTATATTTCCAGCGCGCGGCGGCGTCGCCGTTTCTTAATTAATATCGGAAACTGCGCGGCCAGGATTGACGGGCCGAGTGAGTCGCTTCTGCGGCAATTTTGCAGTTGCAGTGTAATGAGGGGGAGGGATTTTCAGCTGGGTTTTTTTTTCAGATCCGCAGGCGGTTGGGTATTTGGATCATTAATTAGCGGCGGTATTTGTTATGGAAGGATCGTGACATAAATCGCGGAGGAAAATTTATCGGGGACTTTCTTTTCTTGAGTTTATACACGTGTATGGATGAAAAAGGCGTGTTTGATTTGATTGACGGAAATGTTTTATATTAGATAGTGGGATAAAAGAAAATTTTCGAGTGAAAAGCATTGTAAGTACAGTGGTTTAAAAGACTCTTTTGAAGTTCACGAAAAAAAATTTAATGAAAAGTTAAATTAAAAAGGGCCATGCTCGTTACCCAATTTGTAAAAGCTTCAAAGGTAAATGAAGTGAGCGCGCTCAACAAGAATTTACTTCCATGAAAAATTTCACATTTTGTAAAGCGTATAGCGAAGAAAAAAATACGATATGTACTCTAGGATGATTCAAAAAATCTCGGCGACGCTTGAAATATCTAACCAATTATCTTGATTGGAAATTTAATCGGATTATTTTATAATCCCGGGACAGAAAGACCAGGAGGGCTCCGCTCTTGCCCTCTTCTAAAAGGCATCGCAAAAAACTGGCGTATTGCGAAGCAGTAACTTATTTCACGAAGCCGCTTACACTAGAAGATGTTCTCTTTTTAGTCGCGGAAAGCTTCTTTAAACAAAAAGAATTAAAAATTAATACACTTTAATTAACTGCCGAAAAGAATGCAATATTTTTTCCTTTTTTTTTCTATTCATTTTAAATAAAGTCACGGTCTTATAAGGATAAGGTGAGGTAAGCAGAAGAAGTAATTACCAAATATAAAAAGAAGTAATGATCGTCTAAAATGCTTCAGTATAAATAGACATAGAAGAAAACGAAAACAATATTAACTCCAATCAATCACTTTCACAACTATACTATAACAACCCACCCGTGAAACTCTCAAAAAACCATCTCCAATTTTTCAAACCAACTTTCAAAAATCTCCTTACAAAACCCAACTCCCCACCAACCTCTCCAAAAGCAACTCGAAACCACAAATCAAACTCATCCTCTCCTCGAGTTTCTTCCCTCAAGAAAAACGACCTCTCGCACCGAATTTCTCAAGAGATCAGCAGCGGCATCGCGATACATACCCGTACACTTAACATTCCCGTTGATCGGCTCTCATTCTCTCTTTCCTCCTGCGTTTCGAAACTTGCGTCTCTGTATCGAGGAGAAAGGCGACGCCGGTGCGGCCGCGAGCTCTGCAACACGTGTGTATACACAGCGGCTCGTATATACGCGCGACACTTTCACCTGCGTGCGAGCCGATCGATCGATCTATGGGATTTTATGCGCGGTTGAATGGTTTTTTTAAGGTTTCTGTGAGAGGCTTGTGGGTTTTTATGGTGATTTGGGGGAATATTTAGTTTTGATGTGTTGTTTAGATAGGTTGAGTGCATGCTAGTTTGAAAATCTAGTTTATTTGCAAGGTTTTATCTTTTAATTAAGCTTTTATCCAAGTAGCTCTTGTACGAGAAACGGTTTAAATGAAAGATTAACGCCACTGAACTCTTATGCGGTTTTACAGATTCGAAAGCATTCCGCTCTGTTTGTTAATGAATTGACGGTATCTTCAGAGCGGATTAACGGAATTCGATCTCGAGGAAGTATATTCTTGAGAAAAACTGTAAACATCATGGATGATTCTTTAATTCGGAATAATTCATTAAACAGAAGATACATTTATTATACGCTGCAATAATTCCGAATAATCACATATGATTTATAAACACAACTCTAATACTATTCATTCAATTCTTCATTCAACCTCTAACAACCAACAAGGAAAACAAATTAATTTTCGAAAACCCTCCAACCCTCTCTCATCCATAAAAAAAAACCCATCCACCACCACAACAACGGAAAAAAAAAAGATAAATCCTCTCCCATCACATCGCCCTCAATCAATAATTCAATGGTCCCTTCCAGACAACAACCAGTACATGTCGTTCGGCGTCTCGCCCGACCCTAAGCGCAGCCAGATGGTCGGCGGTGACGTCGTCGTCGCCTGGGTGGACAAGCAGAGTCTCCAGGGCTACGCAGTGGACTACTTCCTCGACGCCAAGTCTCAGTGCTCGGGAGGCAGAGGCAGCTGTCCCGACGAGAGGATTCAGGTGCGTGTCTCGAGTCATCGAAGAGACAAAGGTTTCTCGAGTTTTGGGGATTAGAGGGGGGTGGGGGGGCTTGATCTGTTTCGAAGGGGGGAGTAAGGAGGATCGGTTTTACGCTGGGCTGGCTTGATCCTTTGAGGGTTCTTAGGTGTGATTATGGCGGGGATTCAGGTGAAAGTAGAGCGATAGGGGGAGGAGCGTGGATTCGAATTGCGTATTGTTTTGAAGAGAGCCGAAACTTTCTGGGCTTGGTTGGAGTTACTTAGTATAGATTTGTAGTTACTTTTTGTTTAAAGTTTTTTTTTTTGTTAATGCAGTTTGATAAAAGATTTATATATCATCTAAATTATTAAAGTAAACATATTGAATCGTGAATATATTCACTACTTATCAGTAAATTACCCTGATTTAAATTTACAGAGAACATTACTTCAATAATATTTTATAAACATCTAACATTGATAGAAAATGCAGCCATCAACATTTGTAAAATGTTTTCCTTCCTTTCTATTTTAAACATTATTCACATTCAAAGAAAACCTTTCGTCCCACTCTATAATAAAAACCTTCACTCATCAATCTAAAACTCCAATTTCTCTAAACAGGAGGGTAAAAACTCGGTACGCCTACTAAACGCCGCGATGGTCAACGGCTACAGCATCGTCACCTATCAACGTCCGCTGCGCGCCGACGACGAGCTCGATCGGCCAATCCTGACGAACGGCTCTCAGGCCGTCATTTGGGCAGTTGGTCCACTGAACGACAAATCCGAGGTCAGCTTCCACAGTAGCTACCTGAAAGGAGATCGGTTCATCGAGTTCGGCAGGCCGCCTGCGTGGAACTGTCCAATGCCCGAGCTCCAGGAGCAGCAGCAGCAGCAGCAGCAACAGCATCAGCAGACACAACGTCATCCTCAGCAGCACTCGGCGAAGCTGCAGCAACTGCCGCAGCAGCAGCAGTATCAGGATAACGCCCATAGGGACCAGGAGGGTAGTAGTCAGGTGAGGGGATGAGCTCTTTTCTTTTGGTTTATAAATAAGATAGAGGATAATATAAAAAATTAATTTACTTTGTTTTTCATTTTGTCAGGTAACTGCCACGACGCGAAGGCCTCTAAGACTGCAAGCGACCCCAGCGCCGGCACCTAAAGCCGATGCTTGGGAAATTCCGCCCATCCAGTGCGACGAGCCTGAGGACGGTGTCTTCTACGCCCAAATGGGACCCACTGGCGGCAAGCATGGTTATCCAGCTATCACTGGTAGGTATTGTTCCTTGTAATAAAGTGGTATTTGATGTAATACCGAGAAATCACAATGGATAAAAATCAAACTATGGAAAAAACGTACCTTTTCCTTGGTTACATTAAAACCTTATAACTCACGGTTTATGACCACAATTCATTGAAGTGCTATTCACGTGTAACGGATTAAATATACATGTCGCTTACTTTCTAAAACAATACAACACAACAAACAATACATACTTTGTGCATCGTAACGTAATATCCGAAAATCCATTCGAGCCATTTATAATCTCAAACGTCATTGTTCAACAGGTCACGTGGGCTGGGGCATTTCCTGGTACATAAACGGTCTACTCATACCTGAGATCCATGTAGTACGTGGAAAGCAATATACATTCGTCACCGAGGGCGGTGAAGATCCCGATGTACCCGCACGTTATCATCCATTCTACATTACTGACGATCCAGTGGGAGGATACCAACACAAGACGCCTGAAGAACGAGCGGTAATCTTTTAATTCTTATTCTACTTATTCCTTTTTACGAATCCTAACATCGTTTTGTTACCTTAAAAAATTACTAGCTTACTTTTACAATTCAGCAGAAATCTCTAATTTATTATCAAGCCAATTTTTAAACATTATAGTTGAAATTGTATTATTTCAATTGCTAGTTTTAATTGAAATTTTGAATCACTGCAGAATGTGACGATTTTCGCGGGTGTGCGCCGTCAACGTGGCGTAGTCCGTCCAACTGGCGTAGGCCGACATTGCACCTGGAAGCCCGATGCGGATGGACCGCCAGCTGATGACTTCAGCTCCTTTGGTGCCTACCAACGTACCCTTACTTTGGTCTGTGACCCAGGCGAACCTGGTTTCGTCCAGTGGACTCCAGATGAGAAAACTCCTGACACCGTCTACTATCAGGTAAATCTTGTTATATCCACTTACAAGATTATTCGAATTGAATCCTCTTAAAAAAACCGTTAAGTAAAAAGAGGTAAATGTTTTCGAAAATGTCTGTGATTCCACATAACTGATTGTTTAGATATTTCATGAATGTTACGTTATCAAAATTAACTTAAAAATAATATCACTTGTTTAGGTAAACGTTTATTTGACAAACTCAAAAAAATGTTTTTCATACTAAATTATAGGCATTACTGCCAGTAAAAAAAAATTAACAAAAAGTTTCCCCTAATACAAGTCCACCTGAAAGCAAACCACTAAAAAAGACAATCACCCAATTTCAGTGCTTCACCCACCGCTACCTCGGTTGGAAGATCCACGTCCACGACAAATGCGACCGAGCAGCACCGCAGGTCAGTGCGGCCAGCGAGCAGCACGAGGTAATCGTCGATCCCTCGCAGTTGAACGAAGAGGAAACAGCCGTCAGCGATCTGGAGACCGGCGCCAGCGTGAGGGCGAACCCCAGCAAGGTAACGCCCTCGCCGGAGTTCTTCCAGCGTCACCAGGAGTACGCGCCCCAGGATTACGATTACCTGCGCAATCATCATTCGCAGCTTCATCATCACAATCATCACACGCCGCAGCTCGCGGTGGCTACTAATAATCCCAACGGCAAGCTAATAACAGGTCCTTATCTGCGCGATCATCAGCTTCATCACCACAATCATTACGGCAATAACAATTCCCCGCAACTAACCCACCTCGCCTCCTACGCTCATAGTCCGCCCGAGCCTATCTCAGACGAGCAGCGTCGCTCGCCCCCGAAGCTCAGCTACGACGCCGTCAATTACATAATCCAGCGCGAAGCCAGTAACAATAACGATTACCGCCATCACCATCATCATCTTCATTACCATCCGCCTCATCATCATCACCACCTGCATCATCAGCCGTCGGCTTACGGCGTCCAGGAGCTGGCGCCCGACGGCAGCAATCCCGAGAGCGCCGCAGGCCTCGAATCCCCAAATTCCGAATCCACCTCCGACTCACAGTACTCTAAAATCGTTGCAGATTATCATCACCAAGTAGTGAGACGTCCCGCCGCCCTGCTGGTTAACCAGGTGGCGGGCGCACAGCCGCTGCGCGTCTCCTACCCCCTACCCGTGCACGCGCCCGCCGCCGCCGCCTCGACGCCCAGCATCCTCGCCTACACCAAGACCCAGACGCAAAACCTGAGAGTCCAGCCACCGCCGCCCCAGATGGTCATTGTCCAGCGCAGACCCGCCCTGTCCCAGCAGTCGGCCTCCCCCTCGGGATCCTACTTCCAGACGGCCCTCAGACGACCTAGCTCTTCCGCGCTAGCCGCCTATCAGGCGACCGGAAGTCTTGCCCATATGCCCAGGCAGCCGGTTTTCTACGAGAGGAAGAAGGCGGTTTACAAACCGGCGATGCTCTCCAGGATGCAGACACTCGGCAAGCAGGCTTATCACCATTATCCGCATTACTATCACCACTCGCCGACCAAGCTCCTCAAGGTGGATCTGAAGCAGCAACAGCAGAGGGCCAAGATCGAGGCGAAGGCCGCCCAGAGCGAGGCCCTGTCGTCCGAGAGCAAGTCCAGCCTGAGGCCGATGCTCATGAAACCGGCGAGAAACACCGGCTTCGATCCCGGCTCCATCGTCATCGAGAAGGGCTTCAAACCTATTCTGAAGAGGAACTTCCACAACGAGAACGAGCATCAGACGGAACAGTCGGAGAGGACGAGCGATAAGAGCAGCGTGGACAGAAGCTCGGAGGTCCTCATGAGGGACGAGGAGGCCAAGGAGACGAGCTCCGACAGGTACAACGACAGTTTCGAGCCGGTCTTCATACCCTCGCCGCCAGATCGCAACGGTCCAAAGAAGCAGTCCAAGAAGAAGATCCAGCTGATCAGGACGAAGCTCAAACTGGACAGCCTGGACGACATGGAAATGGCAGCAGCCGACAGGGAAAGGCTGGACATGGCCTATCTGTACTTACCGACGGTCGCCACCCTCACCAAAAGAAGTCCCAAGTCGAGCTCTGCCGTCGCCCCGACCCTCAGCCTCAATTCCGAGCTCCAAAGTCAAGCGTCCATCAACCACGGAAATTCAACGTCCTCCGAAACGGCCAGCGAGTCGAGGTCCTCGCGAACGAAAAGATCAGCCCAGATGAAGAGCGAGAACTGGAATTCGGAATACCGACGTGACCACGACCCGGACAGCCACGTGGACAGCGCGAAGCACGATCACAATCACGACGTCAACGGCCACGACGATCACGATCCGACGAGTCATCGCAATGGTCACGAACGACCGGATCAGGAGACGCAATCCAGCACCGGCGAGATCATCCTGGCCAACATCGAGTACGTCATTTTGACGGTTGTTCTGTACTACGCGCTCTGAAGAGTCAAGAGATCGTCGGATGTTTGTTCCTCGTTGCCTGATCTCTTGGCGAGATTAACAATGTAGCCGATTATATTGCCGAGTTTTCCCGTCCGTTCTGCGATCGGTGGAAGATGGTTTTCGGGAGGCAGCCTGAGCGGTGGCTTGCGGAAGTACTTTGACTGACGATGTATTCAGGGATGCTAAAGATTCGTTTTTTTTTAAACAGCAAGACTTGTTTGGAATGATTTTAAAATCAAACGTATAATCGACGTAGCTTTTTTCTTTCTTGTATCTCTTGTGAGGACACAATAGTTCTTCGCGACATTTATTTTATTTTTTTAGTATCTTCTTATTTTCTGTACTGATAGTGGAATTGAAAACTTATATTAGAGATAATCATGGGAGGAGACGAAAACGCTTTCTTTTTGTATTCAAGATTAAGTACACGCGGTCTTTCGTTGAGTGTGATTTTTTACTTCAAACTTGGTGGAATATAGAGTGTATTGTACTTTTTATAACGAATAAGAGTTGTAATATTATAGTTTTTTACGTTTTAAGTAAGAAGGGCACACAGCGAAGGACCAGAGAAAAAATTCACGACTCGCGTACAAAGTATAGTAGTCGTAGTAAAAAAGAAGAGAGAATCCTTATCTGTACGAAACATAATAACGAAGTAGTAAAGTAAACAGGAGATTGTTAAGTTTGCAGACTTGTCACATTGTACATAGGTGCAGAAGAGTGTATTTGTTAATAAAGTATTATGTGATAGATGAAAAAAAAAAAATTTTTTTTTACTTCTTATACAGAGCCTTCCTTTACTCTCGTTTTTCCGAATTAAATTTTTTACGGTGCGCACTTTTTATTTCTTTTTCTCATCTGCGTCACATGTGACTTTCGAGCACGGCTCGACTGTAAAACGAAATTTTATGATCGCGCAGGATTGAAAAGCTATACGACCATCATCGTTCTGGTTTCTCTCCATTCTCGAAGATGAAAAAAGGATTGAACCCGCTGCCTGAAAGCTTCGGGCTTCAGCTGTAACAAGAATGTCGATCGTTTCCTGACCGAGTCGGAACGTCTTTGGCGAATCTTTAAACCGTATATCCATACTATTTAAACAGAATGAAACACAATAGTATATGATAATTCATTAAATACAGTTGTTTAATAAAAAAAATTAAATGAAATATTTTTCCATTATTGCAAAATTATATAAGAGAAAAAAATTGAATAAATATTAAATATTTTTTCAGTAAAACATCGCAAATATATATTTTAGATACGAATCGATTCCTGAAAATTAGTATTGCCCACATTCAATTTAATATCGGAATTTCATGTGAAATGAATACGTATTTCAGATGGAAATTAAGCCGCATATAGAGATACTACTTGTTTTCTGTATATAAAAAACTCGACATGAATTTTCGTTTAATTAACAACTATGAAATTGAAGTAAATTAAATTATAACATAAATGGTTTTATAGAATATTTGCATAAATGAAATATTCTGCGTAGTGACAATCAAACAAAAAATATAATTGAATAATCTTTTTTATTAATTATTGTTAACATTTACATAACTCCTTAAATTCAAAAAGTTATATATTTTCCATACTCACATTAAAAATCGGCTTTTTCACCGTAACATAAACCTACACAAGCGTTTACATTCTTAAATTCAACATTCAATCCAAAGCTCCAGCGCAGTCCAAATAAGTCAGCATCAAAAGCACGAGTTTGAGTTCACGCTGCCGCGGCGAGCCAGCCAGGTGAATCAATACACACACGCGGCTGGGCTCTGTGTGTAAGCATTCCAAAGCCGTGTACAGCAAATAGCCTTGGGTCCGATAAGCCCGCAGAAGTTTCGGAACCGCGAAGTACCAATTGTGTCTCTTTGCCTGGGCTTCCGTTTCACGAACAATGATGGCAGCTCCACTGGCTTTTTCGTGAACTTCTGAGCTATCTGCGCGTTTCGCCGATCGATTCGATTGGTTTAGACGGTTTGACTCTGATTTCGGTGTTACGTTCTGATTTGTATAAGTAGTAAGATTTTTGGGTTTAATTTTTTTTTTTAAATAGTAAATATTCAAAGCTAATGTTCTTTTATCATTTATCAATAATTCAGTTTTAATAATTGTTCTTGCATACATCAGTAACTATATAAATCCTTCTGAAGCGCAACATCAAAACGCAAAGCTTCCTTTACCTTCACTTTCATCCTCCTTACTCGACCAATCCCAGCATCTCTTCCGCTCCTTTACCTCACCATCCAAAATCCATTTCCAACCGAAACACCCAATCTTTCGCCTTGCACTCGAAAAAGTCGATGCATTCCCTTTTCAATTCGAAGCAGCTGCACTTCTGCCGTGATTTCCTCGGAGCTTTCCGAGCCGAGCGGGAACTCGCCGAGAATTCAAACGTCTACACGCGACGACTCTTCGTCTTCCCGGGCGACGGCACGGCCCCTTTGATGTTCCCGCGAGGAAGCTATAGGTGCGAGGGAATCGATGTCGAGACGCCGGCCATTCTGCCTTCTTGAATCTTCTCACTTGTGCCACGGTTGTTAGGATGTATGCGTGAGGGTGCGAAAGATTTTAAGTGGTGGTGTAAGTGGTTTTGAAGCCGTTTGTGAGGTGTATTTTGGTGAGGATGTTTTTGATGGTTTGGTTTTTGGAATGATGTTGAACGTTTTATAGTAGTGTTTTCATAGCGGTAGGTTGGATCGGTTAATTTTACTATACTTCAGGTTGGACTGTAGATGAAGTGTAGTGAAATTAATGTGGTGTAAATGAAACTGATTAAATTATGGTGTAGAATAATATTGTAATTATTGAAGTCCAAGTATGATACTAGTTTATTAGATTTATTAGCCGCTCTTTTCTCGCCTGGATACTTTGCACGATAATTACACTGTTTGGTAATTTAGACAACATTATTAAAGAAAATATTAATAAAAGTTTTATAAACTCCTGCACGAGCAAATCCGCCTCTTTAATTAAAGATATAGCTACCAATGGTCTATTCAATAACGTATCATCTGTTTATTTTAGTTAAGTTTATTTTGAAATTATTGACTAATTAGGCAGTAATTACATAAACTAGATAGAACCTTATGAGGTAATCCGCATCAATTAATCAAACAGTCAGCTTCACGGTATTTCGCTTATCGAAGTTAATAATTAAGAGGTAAAATAAAAAATTAAAATTAATTTAAAATTTTATTTTGATTAACACGAAATAACTAGGATCTAATTAGGTACAATTTCAAATCTGCATACATTTTATTATTTTTTAAAATACATTAGTATTAAAAAAGAACAGAAATTTGCCTAAATAATTGTAATGAAAAAAATTGTAGATTAATAATTATTTGATATCTGAAAAAATGATTAGGTGATTCTTCAAATCTTAGGCCGGCATTAGCGTTTAAGTACAGTTAAGCAGGCAAAATTAATTATCTACTCTTAAATCTATAAAAGTAAATATCATCATTTAAACATCATAATCACTTTACACATTAATACTAACAAACTGACGTTACCTTTAAAATCCCAAATATCAAATCTGTCTCATCCCCCACCTCCCAACAACTAAAAATTCAAACGCATTCATCTACAGGCCCAATCTCCTCGGCATCAGCGAGCAAATACAGTGTAAATTTTCTCCTTCCTTCTCGCAAAATTAAATTTCCTCGTCAGACGCACTACCGCACGCATATACATACCTTCACGCCTTCATACACTATATACACGCATTCATAATATGCAGTACAGAGCTTGTATCTCGTTCCTACATACATATACATACTTGTCGCACGCAGCAAGGCGCGAAAGATATGAAATTTAAGAGGAGTGGCACCTACATAGCTCGCGCGGCCGACTTTTTCTCCTCAGCTGCGCGCGATACCGGAAGAAGAAATCCGCGTGAGCGCGTGTATATATACCAGAGCGACGGAGTAATTGGAGAGCGCGTCGACTGATTCGAGCCGCGGGCGCGTGTAACATTGATTTCGCGATTTTGTATGAAGAGATGCTCAGATGAGGCTGTGCGAACTGATTGGTATCTTCTGGATGATTTCATTAATTTCTATTGGCTATTAGATTAGGTGTAGGTGTTTGTACTGTGTGTTTTTTATGTAAGGGAGTCTGGAACGAAATTAAGTTTATTATATTTATTATTTTCATTTTTATAAATTATATTAAAAGCACTTGATAAATGTTTCAAACCTTTATGGCTTTAATAAATATAAAACTAGATTTTAATAAACTCTCAGTTCTTTAGTTTTAGCATTTAACAAAGTAATAATGCTTTGGTAAAAAATTAAAAATTATGGGTTTGAAAATAATATTTGTATTATCCTGGTTTACCTTAACATTGAAGGTTCAAAAATTTCTACGAAATTTTAAGTTGATTAGGTTTTCTAAAAATTACTGTCAATATTCCTATAAAACTGAACTCTATTTTCACAAGCCACCTAGTGTAATTCATAAAATTTGGTCTTGAATTATTTCTAATAATTATAAAAATTTATATTTTTCATAAACTTTTAATCAATTCGAATACTATAAAATAACTTTTAAATTGAAAATTATAAATTTTAATAAAAAAAAAGTTTGAACAATAATCTTTTTTCTGTATGTTAATACATAATTTGCTAATGCAACTACTTTCCTAGCGTACCCTTTCACCTCCATCTATACATTTCGAGCAAAATCCTTAATTCCTTCGAAAATCTCCCGACTATCAAATCCTATCGTCTTTAAATTACCCAAATCCACCACCCACAATATCACAAACACAATCCACTCTCTCAACCCGCAACGAATCACCCAACGAAACCATATGTAAAATTTATTAATTAAGCCCAAGCCAACAGCCGCAGCTTGCAAGTTGCAAATGATGTCGATCCAGCCCGTCCTGGAGCGCGTCAGCTGCACCTACATCACCGCGCGCGCAGCCAACGCAGCGCGCATCGAACTTGCCTGGGCTCGCGAAAATTAATCCCGGCGAATTCATAAAGGGCCAGAAATTCTCCATTCGAGTATACACAGAGCGCGAGGCTTCGTTTTGCGCTCAGGCGCGCAGCTGTGCGCACGCCGAAGATCGATAATCGATTTTCCAGGCAGCGCGGGGGCCTTCGCCGCTAATTAACGCTTTGCATGTAGCGAGCGCTGCGGGGGAGAGTTTGGAAAACTGCATTTGCGAAATGGAAAACCGCGGGATGTAACAGCGTTACCGAGGGCCAGGATAAGTTGCTGGGATATTAAGTGGCAGACGAGGTGGAAGCTATTGACTTTGTGGGGTGTCCGCTCGATGGCTCTGATCGATTCGAAAAGTTTAAGGGGAATATTGTATGGAGCTGCGGGCTGGTTTTTGGTGGTTGTATTTTTTAGTGGTTTGAAGCTTTTTGAGTTGAGGTTAATGAAAAATAGTTTATTAAAATTGGTAACGATAGTTTTGAATTTTAAATGTAGTATTGAAGAAGTATTTGATTTTTGTGGTATGACTAAAATTAAAGACGTTTATGCAGAATTTAAGAAAAAGTTTATAAAAAACACGGGTTTTGTCATTTAGTTTGATTTATTTATACATAGAAAAGAAAAACAAACAAACCTTATAAAACAATTTGCACGCTAACTACTGTACAGGACTGTAGCTTCTATATTTACTTTAATTGTCTTATACTTAAATGACGCTCAAAACAGATCCATGACGCACGATTTTGCTCAACTTTTCCTTACAAAATTTATTGAAAAATCAGATATAGGGCTTCACAATATCGTAGCTAATTAAACAAATCAATATGCTCGATAGAGAGATAATGACTTATAAAAAAGCAAGATATCCAAAAAATATATTTTCTTTCAAAAATTTATGAAACTGCGCGGATCATTCCACATATATTCTAGTCATTATAGTTCTAAGGCGCAGTTTAAGTACTTTTTGTCACAGGCTTCCATATGCTCCGAATTAGTTTTTCTTATTTTCACTTCTAAAAAAACAATAAACATTATATAAAGTATTAGTATCTATCAATGATTGTAAAATTTGAATAATAAGTTGTTTCGGTAAAATCTAAATATTTATAATATAAATAGTGACTTTATTAATTGTAGAAATCTAAGTTCCAGAAGTTTTTCATCTTGGATTCATAACAGTCAATTTTATTTTTTATTTAAATTCTAAAATCTGTCTTTGTACATATTATTTTGCATCATTATGCTTAGTTGAACATGATTCTAAAATAAAATAAAATTGCATTTATATATCAGTATTGATGGTAATAATATTACACTGCTTGATAATTCAAAACTTCCATAATTTTATATAAAACAAAATCTACTTTTTAGAAGAATAGAAATGACAGTTTATTGATTTTTTAACTATCAAAATACCATTGTTACAAGAAAAACATTTATTCATACTTCTTGTCTACAAAAAATATTAAATCTTTTTCTTAAACTATAACATAAAAAAATAAAATGGAGCAATTTGGAGCCCAAATCATTTGGCATCGACCTCTCATCTGAGCGGAAAAAAGAATGAAATTTATTCACTTCTTCTTGCTTGTTATTTAAATTACTAAAATTGATTTTGTTTGCGACAGGATCAGGTCCATTCCAGTCTCTGAGAGTATCTAAGGCTCGAAGCATGTTATTAACAAATAGATTTTTATTTACATGACACAGCATTGCCATCGAATCTTAAAAGTTTCTGCAGTGAGACTGATTTTGAGGAAAAATTTCTTGAACTATATCTATAACTATTAACTATTAATAAAATACTCAGTATGATGAAGAAAAATCAGAACTTGTGAATCAGAAATAGCGATATGTTTGTATAGCAGAAATATATAATTTAATGTAAATATTATCTACTTGTAATGTCACAACTAATTAATTTTAAAGAATGTAAATACGCGCTAAATCGACTGTTTAAACCTTTTATCTTTAATATATTATTTTTTATGAATGAGGATTAATAAATAATAACTATTTTGTTATATCGGTTTCTGTTTATAATAATTGGAGCTTTATATAATGTTATTATTGAACTTTTTCCTTTAACTTATTCTCACTGTAGAAAAAGTAACAAATAGACAGCACAAGCTACAGCTCATAGATTTGCTTGTGGTTATTAAAAAGATTTCCTAGATTTATAAATATATAGATCATTTGAATAAGACAATAGTTTCTAAGACATAAAATGCGTATATAGTTTCCTTATGAAAGTATGAAAGAGCTTTAAAATTTGATTTTGAAAAAATAAATGAAATTCATCTACATTTTCTTATATCTAATAAATCTCTACCGAGATATTAACAATCAAGCTTTTAAAAATCTCAAATTTTGTTAGCTTTGTAAAAATTTAATTTAATACATTATTTGCCCTAATTATAGTTTTGAAAAGAATGTTTCTATAAAAATCAAAAGAACAATAAATTTCCAAACATAAGTAATGTTCTAAATTTCTATCAAAAACTTCGAAAAATCACGATCATAAATAAAGAAAAGATTAAAAAAATAAATATATACAAAAACTTTTAATGATCAAAATATCAGAAATATCAACAATAAAATCATTGAGCCGCAGTTTGCGCCATCTTTTTAGATTCGAAAAAAATCTATACATAAAATAGCTTGCCAGTTTTATTCAAACTACTGGCTGATACCAAATAATTTTTCCACTCAGACAGCCGGAAACTAACAGGCAGTGCCTTGGTGAAAACTTCGTGCTAACGACGATGTCCTCGTGGCTATAACATGAGGCCACCTCAACCAATTGTGAAGACACGCCAGGAGGCGGAACACAATCTGCGAGCTCTTGGCACTGATTTGAAAAAGCTAATAACCTTAGACCTTTGCCAAATGGCGAACATATCAGTCGACCGTCAGACGAGAAACATAACTCTTTAATATAACCTGAGCCGATGTTCGGCTCTTCGATATAATGTGTGAGCCTTGGTATATTCTGATGGATTCTGTGATTTCTGGGAATAGCGTACATTATTTGCGTACCCTGACGATTCTGACTTTGAGGTCGTCGGTCTCCTACTATTACTACCTGTATAAAATTAAAAATAATGTATTAAATATTAATAAATGATATCACATTATCGAACACTTAAATATTATCTACTTTTTACGTTATAGTTGAAGCATACTACTGATTTAAATTTATCACAACTATCAAATTGAAGTTTTTTTAATGTTTATAGGAAAATGATACACATGCTAACACCTATTAACGTACCGTAGGTGAAGCTCTTGGGAGATTCACACTGACACCACTACTATTCTGGCGGGGCATCCACTGATTATCACGACGTTCAACGTCTACGTGAAATTCGCGCTCGCTTTCGCGTCTCAGTCTTGCTTCTCGGATGGCAACTAAAGCTTCCCAAACGTCACTGGAATTAACGTGAAGTTGCATATTGCCTGTAGAAAAGTTACCATTTTCCACGGCGCTATTGCGCCGTCTCGGTTGTGGCTCATTATTGCTTTGTGAACTTCGACGTTGACTTGTTCGCCTACCTACTTGAGAAATAAATATAATTATTAAATAATGAAGTACAATCATACGTGTATTTTTTTTATTTAATATTTTGATTTTATGCTTATAAAATAATTTAATTGATAATTAAAGTAATTGATTATAATTAATTTGAAAAATATTTTAATTTTATGTTATTTGGTAAGCTTAAACTTCATCAAAGCAGTAAGATAAAGTAAACATCAAAATAAAGAGAAAATGAAAACAAAACCATTACTTATAGATAAATTGTTATGGTTACCACTATTTCGATTCGGCTCTTCATCATTCTCCTCATCCCTCAGTCTGCTATAACTAAAGTTTCTTTCCGAAAAACTACCAGAGTCTCCGTCTTCGTCATCTACTAGCACTCCGAAATTCGATGATCTTGACCTGCTGACCGTCGAGTTCCTCTGATGCGCTGTACTTGACCGCGTAACTCGTCTTACTGGTTGGTCTTGCCAATTGCTTGTTCGAGAGGGTCGATTCGGCTGCTCAGCATCACTTGAATTAAAGGAGCCTGAACGTCCTGGTGAGTCATTTAACGACTGAACAATGCGAGCTCGATTGTCGCTATCTATTATAAAAGCTGAGGTGATACCCGAGCGAGATGGTTGTTGCGGTTGGTTATCTTCAAATTCTTCCACAGAGAAGTCTCCAAAATGTGATGAGGTCTCGTCGCTATCCTCTTTTTGCTGCTGACTCTGATCTCGGTCGTGATCCGAATCAGAACGCTCTTGGATATCGTGAATACATGTCCACTAGAAAAAGTTTATAAAAGATATATTCTTTTTATTATGAAAATATTGTTTAATAGATTTTGTTTAGGAAAAATAATTATTAAAATCGTCAAGCATATCATAGAATAATGTTTGATAAAAGAAATCAATAATCAAATATTAATATTTTATAAATTGGTTTTTAATTATAAACCATTTTTAAAAATATGAAAAAATAGAAAGCATATTAATTACCTCTGACTTTTCACCAGCGCTCACATTTCTAGAAAGAGCACACCAACCATGTGGATGTACTTGCAAACTAGAAATGACTTCTGCATCATCACCTTTAGGAAAGTCAGTGACAAATTCAACGCGATTGTATTTCCGTGAATTTGAAAATAAATGTGTGAAACTTGCAGCCACTGGAATTGTTGTTTGTGATAACTGCATTAATCGGTACATATTTGGCTGCAATTTAAATTTTATGTTTAATTGCAATTGAATAGTAATTAAAATAATAATCCTCATATATAGTAATATTATTTAAAACTGTACCTTAAATCCAGCCAAATCTTGGTTTAGTGTACTCAGATTAAGATTATGAATGAGAATAAGATAACCTGATGTTGTACATATTAACATTTTTGAAGCATCAGGACTTAACCTTGTCCTCATCAAACCATTAGTTTGAAAAATGCGAGTAGAAAGACAACTATTTTCTGTAAAACTGCAAAAAATTTAATTATTATTAACTATAAATAATTATAATAATAATAATAAAAATCAGTTCAGTTTTATAAACTAACCTATTAATATCCCATGTAAATATAATACCATCAAAACCGCTAGTCAATAGCAGTTTATCTTTTGGACTATACTCTATATTTTTCACCCAATTTGAATGACCTGCTAAGGTTCGTATCCTTTGTTTAAGATTTCTAGCGTCCCATAGAGCAACTGTGCTGTCATCAGAACATGTAGCAAACATTCGCTGATCAAGGAATCTGCAACATTTAAAAGAATTTAGCTAAATTTTTATTACCTTCTTTAAGTATAAAATACTTAATGTCCGATACTAACCTAGCACCATTAACACAATCCTCATGTGCTCTATCAATAGTATGAATCAATTTTCTAGATAAAGGATCAAACATTAAAATAGTTTTCTTTTCACAAGCTGCCAAGAGAAGTGATCTGTAATAGAAATTTTAAAATCATATAGTTTTTATATATGTTAATAGTTTATTTATGATACGTAGCTAATTTGAATTAAGAAGCAGAAATTGAAAAATGTTTAATTATTAGAATTGAATTTTATTGTGTTTGTTTTGATTTAAACTTATATCCTTTTTAAAATATCAAAAAATTAAAGAAAAGTTATAAAAATATGTATCAGAAATAATAATAAATACAGAATTTAAAATTATATTTTTATGTAAATAAACTTCTTATTCATAAAAGCAAGAGTTACTTTATTCAAATGCAATCTCATTTAAATGAAACAAAAAATTATGTTAATTAGCAGAACAATTATTTCTTCATAATATACAAACAATGAAACAATATACATCTTGAAATTGATACATGCAATGACGTTATAAATAAAAAAACGTAAGCTTAAAAATAATTTTTTGTATAAAAACTAATAAAAGTAAAGATTTACCAAAACTTATATTGATTTTTGAATACAATAAATAATTTGAAATTTAAAAATATTGTATAAAATTAATTTACCCATCAGGTGAATATTCCAAATTGAAGACACCTCCATGCGTTGGGCTTTTTACCATCTCACCACCATCCCACGATGAGATTGGTTGAATCGATGTGTACAAAGTCTTATAAAACTGATCACTATATCCCATAGGAAAACGTAATCCAAGCTCTCTCTGTCGCACATACCTATGGTTAAATAGTTGCCTCTCTAACACGGCAGCTCTATGAGTGTCAATTTCCGTTTTGATTTTCGGCATTTTCAACCAGTTGAAAGAAAAAAAAATTTTTTAAAATGAACACAAATGGCACCCCCTGTACTTTAAAGTCGTGCAAACTTGTCAATGACGAAGAATTTTCATTGCGCGACTAGATTTTCCACTATCGTCTACATGATTTCGGCAAAACGTTTCTTCCTTATCTCAAAAATCTACGGGCCAGCGAAGAAAATGATTAAATTTCCCGTCGCACTTGCCAGCACTCAGGACACAGCAAGGCTACAGACGAGCTAGCTCGATTGAGGTTAGGTGTCAAAGTTTTTTCGCAGCAATGTTTTGATTTTGGAGTTGCGTCGCGGAGCGGACGCGCAGCAAACGATGGAAACGTTCGTGGGGGGAAAACGCGAAAAGCTAGCTGTTGCGCCGATTATTTCGAGCTTCGCTGAGCTCTTTCACGCTTTCACGTGCTGTGGATCTGTGAAAAAAGTTGTCACAATATAAATACATGCAGCCATGTTTAACTACTTTATATACTGATTTTGACATACCTCTCGATAGGTCGATCTCATATGCATGCAGAAGAGAGAAAACCTTAAGGAATGCGTGCACATGTGTGGAATAGGTTGCCCATATGTTATGGGACTTTTAAATTGGAGTAAATATTCTTTCGTTCGAATGCGCAAATGCAATATTGTTGTGCTTTCTTTTTAAATATGTCGTTCTTAAAGTTACTGATAGCTATTCGCTTTGTGACATGTAAGTAGTGATATAATTGTCAAAACTATTCAATTTTCAATATTTTCTTTTTATAATTTTAAATGACAGGGATGGTATTAAAATTTAAATACAATTATTAAAAAATTAGCCTAACGTGATTTCTTTTTTATAAATAAAACGTGTACCTTTTTTATTTGAAAATACAAAAAATGTCCTGTACTAAACATATTTTTATGGATTAAAAGTAAAAAAAAATTGATAATTTTGATTAATCTACATATTCTTGTTATAACTTAACTGTTTTAAGGTATCTGAAACGATAATTAACATGTAAATTTATCGAATTTTAAAGTGCTCCAAAATTTTACTCCAAAACGAAAACGCACTTATTTCTAATAATCGATTTAACAATTGACAAAATAATCATCTACCCCACAACAATGTATAATGAAATACTCTCCCCATTAAAAATTTCTTTATCAATTTCACGAACTCTCGGTAAAAACAGCTCAGCCGCGTCCAAAAATTACTCAAGCACTCCAATTACCTGCCAACTTCCTCATCGCTCCGTAAATAAACTTCAAAAGCCCAAGCCCCCGGAATCCAAAAACGCGGAGGCATTCCCACAAATTCAGCCTCCCATCCCTCAAAACCCGAAAATACTCCAAAAAACAACCAAAACCAACCAAGCCGAGTTCAAAATTCGCTCCCTCTCAGCTCTCTGGCTCACGTAGTGTCTCAGCCGTTCCAACCGCGTGACCCAGCCTCCACCAATCAGCGGGCGCATCTGTCCCCCCACTCCGGCTCCATCCCCACTCCCGAGCGCCCCCATAACCTCAAAAAGAGAAAAATACTGTGCGTAGGTATGGGAGAGCGCGCAGCGCAGCGGGGTAACCGGCGATCCGGCGGAGGCGCTCCAGTAGCAGCCGGCTAGCAGTCTGCGAGCGTTTTTCAAGGGTACACACACATCCCTACGCAGTCAAGGGTATATGCGTACACCTACATGTAGAAACGCTCTCGTGTGTCGTCTCAGTCGTACTTTCGCCTCCGACGCGCTCTTACCGAGGCTTTCTCTCTCTCACGTTTTTTTCTGCAACATCGCGCGTACGTCGCAGAAAACCAGTCTCGTCGCTCTAACGGAGAGCCCTCATAGAGAGAAAAAACGTACATAGCTGCTCAAGCGTATATATACGTATACGTACGCGCGGGAGAGAGGCGCGTAAGGAATTTACTCATACATATATATATAGTCAGAGTACGAGGAGTGCCGCTGCGCGTTATAAAAGTTAAACGGCAATTGGAGCGATTCGCGCGCAGACTCTCTCTGATTAAGTAGTATGTGTCTGCGTGCGTATTGATACAGACCCTCTCAGTCAGTGCAATATCACATCGAGTGCATTACGCGATCGACCTTTACGTAAACGGATTTGCCGGCAGTGTTTCGTGCCTCTAATTTTTTCTCTATACTTCACCTATATCTACATACTCCATCCAGCCGCAAGCATTTAAAAGCGGGACCGGCCTGCCGCCTCACGTTACCCACGTACACATATACACAAAGTATATATATATAAAACGGGCCAGTGGCGCGCGTGCGTGTTGGAAGACACACGACACCCCCCCGGTGTGTGCGCTAGACATATAGCGTGCTCGCGCGAGAGAAAGAGAAAAAAAACGAGCGCGCGCGCAAGCGGCGTCCTTCGGGCTTGGCGCACACTCTGCGTGTATATATATATAAGCTTTATCTTTATCTCTTCTCTCTGCGAGCGCGCCGCGCAGAGGAGCCAGTCTCGGTTTTCTTTTCTACTATATAACAGCGCGCCGCGGAGCAATTAGCCGGCCCGTGAGGGGAAAAAAAGAGTATGTTGTGATTGCATATGTGCTCCGTTCGCCTGGCGAGAGAGACGAGAAAAGCGACGCCGTCGAGAGAGAGTGAGCTGAGCCCTGAGCCCGCTAAATTTCCGTGGTCGCACGTAGTAGACACACACACACACGCCGAGAAAGTGCAGGTACCGTTTTTCTTATACAGATCCTCGCCCACGGCGACTTTTACTGTTATACTTATATATGATAATCTCGTGATTTTTCTATATTTTATATATATACATATACCGTGCAGTGAAATTTCGAAGCTCTCTGCCCTTCTCTCGCTCTCTCGCTCTTTTATCTGTATATATATTGGCTTGTGGTGAGACTGTGCGCGTGCCTGTGTGGGCTGTAATAAGGAGCGCTTTTTTTCGAGGTATATAAGCGCTTGCTTCTGGAGCATGAGGCCTTTTCCTTCGCTTTCTGGAACTATTTCGATGCAGCCTGGCTTATGCGCTTATGGTAGTTTTCTTGGCTTTTTTCTGTGTGCACTCGGGGCCGGCTCGCCCGTATCCATGGAACTTTGAAGGGAGAACAATGGGAACCTTATGACGGGGGAGCCGCTATTTGAGTCATTTTTCCCGGAACTTATGCTATAGTAATATCTTTTGCGAGGATTAAGTCGGTTTCCCGATTTTTATGGGCGTTTCATTCATATCGGCGATATTTTCAAGTGTTTGTTTAATGTTGCAGTCCGGTCAGGTATCCAAATAGTTCCAGTTTGTAGTATGCTGATAGTGCTGTGCAGATATCTTTGCTTTCATTTTCTGCGGTCTATGATTGTTGCGTGTACTTACAAAGTTTATTTTTTAGTTTAGTCTTTGTTTAGCGAAACATCAGTCTCTTTTGTGATTGACCAAGTTTCACTGAACGGTATCGTTTTTTTACATCTTTTTTTAGAAAAATATAAGAGGGGACACGTTCATTCTTTAAGCTTCTAACAACCGGTTATAGTGGCGTAAAAAGCAATATTATTTAAGAGATAATTAAAATATACATAACAGCTTAAATCATACGCCTGCATAACCATGAGTAAAGCATCAAAGAACGGTACGGGATCTGGGGGCGATGAGAGGAATATGTACACTCGGAGTTACAAATCGACAAGTAATCCCTCCAAAGCTTCTTCTTCCGAAACGACTTTAGCAGAGAAACCCAGCGAGTCCGAGAGTTTCAGCAGGTTTGTCAAATTCATTAGTCAAAAAAAGAGTCCAGTAAAAGTGTATCAACAGTCTATTTTCTTGCTTTTTGTGTTTGTTTTTGCTATTTGTTTATGTAGATAACTTTATGATAATTTTCTTAATATCTTTTTCAAAATATATAGTTTTATTACGACACATTAATTAAAGAACAATATTAATAAATCTTTACTTATCATAAAATTTGATTTTTATATTTTGTACTACCTATATTCAGATACCAATTGAACTATACATGAAAATAATTGATATTTGACATATGTGTTGTAGCAAAATTAACAATTTTGGAAAAGTAAAGTATTATATTGTATCTATTTTCCATCAAGGTTTGTTTAAATTTCAAACATGTAAAAAGGGGATTGAAACTTTTTAAACAAATCGTTATTAACTGAAGAATACGGATGCAGAAAAAGAAACTTTGGTCTAGCCTTTTTTTATCTAACATCTGTGCAATCATTGCCTCTCATCACCTCCAGTAATTCTTGCTCACAGGGCTTTACGTTTCATTTTATTTCTTATCATGGAATGTTCTACTCTAATCAGTTTTTAATCTATTTATGTTTCAGATCAAAGCATACTGCAAGTACGACAAAACAATTAACAAGTACTGGAAAGAATATTCAAAAGGTAAATAAAGAAATTTTTTTATTTTTTTAAATTAAACTTTTCATAAGAAAGAGTACTATTTTGTTAAGTTATAGTTTAATTTATTACATATGTTTTTGTTTATATTTAAACACATTTATATATTCATTTTTCAATTATATATAGTTTCTAACATAACCTTCTACTTGTGATATTCTGATATTAAAACTATTTTCATTGTTTCTTATTATTTTTTGTTGTTTATTTCATCAATTATAATATTACATTTTGAATAAAAAACAACTAAAATACTTTTGTTTAAATCAATATTAATCACTTTGTACATATGTATATGTTAAAACATGTGGATATTTATTTTCACTACTACTTAAAGTATAGAATTATATAACACTTTTCTTTGAGTATTGTGCTTATATTACAATAGCTTCATACCCAAATAATGAATATAATTTGAAACACCATTAAACCACGAAAAGAATTTTAGTATTAAAAAGTACTTTTGAATGAGATTCCAAATTCACATAATTACATTTGCTAGAAAATTTCAAAAGAAAAATTAATTAATCACCTTAATCAAATAAATTAGATTCAAAACTTTGTATGGTAGACTTATTTATTGATAGTATTTTAATACTATAAATATTAAGCAAAAGCAAAAGCTACCAACAATAAAGATTATCATACAAAGTATTTTAATTCTAAATTTATTTTCTTTAAAAATTTTGTAGTAATCAATTCAGATCCTTAAAATAATCAATAATAATTAAATTTAAAATAATTTTATATTATAACCATTTTAATTTAATTTAATTTGATTGCAATAGTAGGTCTATACATTATTAAAATCTGTGTTTCAGAATAAACTTCGCAGTCCAGTTAAGGTAGGGTTGGGCCGGCAAACGAACCGTATAAACAGACCTAATACTGTTAGCACCAACAAAGAAGTGAAAAGTAATATTGGAATCATAAAGGCAAAGGGACAAATGACAAAAATGAAGCAAGAAACTGAATTTACAGAGAAGAAACAAAAATCTTCTGTTATACTGCCTGAGAACAAAGAATCAACCGAGCAGGTTGAAAATAATAAACAAATTAATGAATCAAATCATGCTGATGAAGAATCATCAAATCAACAAGAAAATGGAAGTGCAAATGGTTTAAATGGCAAAGAAGAAGCATTGGAAGAAAATTCCAATGAGAATGATACGAAAGAAAATGGTAAGACAGAAGAAAATGGGAAAGAAAACTCTGAAACGAATGAGAAAGAAGAAGAATTTAATTTACAATTAGAAGCAGAAGAAAATACTACTAAATCCGAAGAAAAAGATGTATCAGAAACAAATAAGGAAAATGATGCACAAAGTGAATCAAAAACTTCGGTTGAAGAAGTACCAGAAGATTCACAAACTGATACAGAAAGCTACTCCGTAGATGTAGTTGAATCTACAACTTCAGAAATGTCTGAAGCTACTGAGTCAACAGCACCATCAGAAAATAAAGATAAAGATACTGAAAACCGAGATGCAAATAACGATGCTGTATCTTATGATTCATCTATAATGTTAAAAGACGTGAAAATAAAATTAAATGATTGTTTAAAAGAAAAGGTAAGAAATTTTCATTTAATTAAGTCATACAATTTAGACACGTGTTAATTCATACTAATTATAATTAATGTAGTGTACAGATTCTATAAAAAATTTAAAAAGCTACAACTTTAGCAGAAAGATTCCCCGTTTAAAAGTATGAAATACTTTTTTTAATATTTTTCTATTTGCTTATAAAATCTTTTTAAATGACTATTTAAAGTTTTTAAATTTTCTTTTACTTGCCATTTAGTCAATTATATTCTTTTTTAACTTTTATAAATATGTCTGATAGAATTTAACTTTCAACAAGAATCTGCACTACACTTTTATTGTAACGTAATGAAAGAAAAGCATTTGAGTGTTATTGAAAGTTTATTTAAAAAATTTTACATGTTTATAAATTCTATCAGGGAATAAAATCTATCAATTTCATTTTGTTATAAGTAATGTATGTACAATTGTATAATCTGGAATATCATACTCATTTGTGTATTCAACCTTTTTTAGACAGAAGAAGAAAATAATGTTGATCAAAGCCTGCCAGAGTATGCTCATAAGGAAGCTACATTTGGTAACACACTTAGAAAAATATCTGGAAGGAGTTCAATTGGTCGAATGCGACATATAACTCTACGAGACAGACAGCCATCTCCCAACAGTTCACTTTTTGTTAATACTTCAAGTATATCTGTGTCTGAAGATGGTACTTCTGACTACAAAATTTTGCGTCATCGTACTGCATTTTCAGAATTAACTTCTAGTAATGGTGGAACGCCACTGGACAGAAAACGTAAATTGATTGAAGAAAGTCCAAGTATTTTGAAGAGACCAAAGATAGAAGAAAGCAACAGTTTGCTGAATGCCTCATTCGAACTACTGAAATACCCCTTCAGTGGTCTAAAAAGGCCCCAGGTGTCTACACCATACAAATTTGAACTGCAAAAACATAATATCAGTACGAGTGAAGAGGTAAAGGCAGATGTACCGGAAGCTAAGAAATGGTGTGTCATCATGTAAAAGGAGAAGATTATTCAATTAGATTGTAAATGGAATAGCAGGGTAAGCGATACGTCATTTATACGTAAATGATTATTTAAATCAATATTGAACTTATATTTTTATGAAATTTACTTTTGCAGTTTACTTGACTATTATTGTTATAAATTAGATAATTTAGGTTTATTAAAATAATAATAATTAAAATATTTAGAAAAATGAGTTTCATAAATAAAGTGTAAGAGTTGTTGCAATCTGACGTAATATAAAAATGTCTACTAATCTTTAAGTTAATTAAAAATTATTTATTTTTTTCATTGATGTTTACAATAGTATTGCTTGCTGAAGTATCGATAGTAGTATATTTATTAATCAATTATTATGCATTAATTAATAAATATTTTATTAAAATAAAATAAATAATACACAATTTAATCATGCTAAAAATATAATTTGAAATTAAGTAACTATTTTTTGTATCAACTTTTAGTTTAAATCCCTTAAAGTCACATTTAAATTTAAAAGAATTGTTGGAATCTATAACGTTAAAATTTATACTTGACACGTTCCGAAAATTATTTTAAAAATTTTAAAAATAACTATAATTTACAAAACCGGATATAGAATATATCGCATTTGTTAATATTTAAAAAGAGAATAGTTTTTTATACATGATATTTATAATTTTTAATTCCAATCTATCAAATAACAATTTATTTTTAATCCCAATCTTTAGACTTTAAAGTGACTTTCTCTGTATATTTTAAAGTAAATTTAATACATTTCAGTTACACAAGGTTACATGATAATATTTTATTTAATCACAGCATTCATTTCATGGGGATGTATCGTTTATCCTGTATTATGTTCCACTACATATAGAAGTACTAACAATGCGATGAAATCTGATGTGTATGTCGCAGTCAGATAATTATAAACCTAATTCAACAATATCTTAGACGATATATATTTGAGGCACGACTGAGAGGTGAACAATGCGTATTCCCCCATGCTTAATCAACATAAAAAGCCGTATAAATGTATATGTATATTTTTTAACGGGATCAATTTGTTCGTAGAGGAAGTATTCAATGAGTCCTTAAAAAGCCAATGTATTCTTCCCTTTCTGTTCTGTCTGCTTGATATATTTTACATGGTCAAAAAAGCTATTTTTTTGTACATTAAAGTTCATAAGTATAAGTATAATTGTTGAAAAATGTATTCGCTTTTGTAATTTTAATTGAAAGATTCTAAACACTTGAGCTAATTTTCGAATTTACTGATAAATTGGGTCAATCAACTAACTTATTCAGATTTTACTCCATGACCTTGTTAAAAAAAAACACTATAATTTATGTCCTTTCTTGTTCAAAAAAGTATTTTAATTTAAAATATTTTTGTCACGATTGTTTGATTGTGAGAGCGAAAAATTGCGATGTACCTATTTTTTTTGTTATTAGGTACTATTATAGTATCATAAAAATAATTATGTTGACACGTCCTAAAATTTCATGTATCATTAATACCGAATAGTTACGTAGATATAGTGACAATTTATCAATTTAATTTTTTGTACAACATTTTGTTTAGTTTTGCGTCTTATCTATCAAGTTTTGTTCAACTTATATTCTGTAATACGATGTCGTAATCTTTGAAAATCGAAGAAAGAGCATGTTTATATTATAGGTATCACAAATTACAGAATCTAACTGTAAACTTAACATCGAAAATCTCCAGTAAATCTCGTGCACTATGCATTTACATTAATCTCCATTAGTTTGTAATAGATCATCGGCATTTCCTTAGGACTTTATTGTTTGCTTACCTTTTTTATTATATTTCCAGTAAGACAACTAACAAATACCTACATTATTTCGTAGGATAACTCTGTGTAATAATAATGTTTACATGCGTTTAAGTTTAACTAATTAAATTTGTATAACATGAAAAATTTCCACCAAAAAGCCTTAAAAATTCAATAAAATAATAAAAGAATAATTATGAAAACATCATCATTAAATTTAATTATGTTTTAATTTAAATGCTTGTAAACATTAAGTTGAATTTCAATGAAACTTGGATTTAATAATTCTCCTTAGAGACTGTGAAAGTAAGAACTATTATAAAGAAGAATCAGATAAAAAAAGACTGTACCATCCGTGTGACAATGTAGTATTTCATTAATTTTTATATTCTCAAATTAATGTTCAATGCATTCGTATATATAAATGAACGTAAATATCTTAACATTTTACCATTGTCTTTTGTAAAATTGACGTTGCATGTACGTTATTTTAATAAATTTGTTCTGAATTCTTAACATAAGGAAAATACGTAATTACTTACAAGAAATATTGTTTTCAAATATTTTATTGCAAAAAAAAGGAAATAAAAATACTCATAGTTAATAAATTTTGACTACAATTTTAAGATGTAAATAGCACATGCCATGATTTTGTACTTTACTTTAAATATTTTAGAATTCAGAACAAATTTATTAAAATAAAAATAGAATTAAAAGCGTTGTAAACGAAATCGTTGCTGAGAAAGCATTACTTTGAGAATGTACATGTTGCGTAATTAGATTGCTTTACAACTACGATGAGAGATTTTTTGACTATGATTAAGACGATGCGAGATGAAAAAGCCGTGAGTGTGACCAAAGTCATGAGTTTCATTTTTTGCGATACGGTCGATACCGATTCAGCCCGAGGCGATATAAGCGAGCGTTTTGTTTATTTCTTTTTTGAGAAAGGCTATGTATCATCGAAATCGTTTGTGATATCAAGATTTTTGGACAAAATACCAACGGAAAAATATTTGAGTAAAAACTGAGATACTTGCCAAAGTTGCGCGTGAACAGTGATAGATGAAATATTTTTTCTATGATAATAAATCGCAATTTCTCCAATAGTCTCGGGCCTAAACGTCGAGTCGAATCGACATAATTTTTTACTCGTTATCCAACTATTATAAAGTATTAGGCAGAGAATATTAAGGCATGTACATAGAAAATATGAAGTTTATAATAAATTCTCAAACATAATGAAATGTGTGTTTGTTTTTAATTCTTTCCTGTTTTATATATATCATATTTTTCTAATTAATGGCGTATTTTAAAAAATTTATTGAGTATTGTTAATGAGGCCAGTCTGAGTTGAAATAATTGAAAATGAATAAAACATTTATTACTATTTAAAATAGTATATCATAGCTTTTATTAATATAAATTTTTTGTACTT